>JABUQX010017957.1:0-37500 GCA_015478945.1 Trachelipus rathkii
TCCAAATGGAGATAATTTAAAGGATAAGAAAGAAATAACTAATTAATATATTAAATATATATATGTTATATATATGAATTTATAATATTATAATATAGAACTATACATAGAAAATATTTATTTAGTTAAATTGTGTCTCAAATATATAACTATTATAATTATGTTAATATATATGGATATATATATTTAATATATATAATATAATTAATAGTAATAAGTTAGTATTAAATAATATAATATAGTATAAATATTATATAATCTACATATATAGAAGTGAACTAAATTTATAACCGGAATCAACTAATCCAGTACATGATCAACATTATATATTTATTTATTACTAATTAACAAACAATTAGTTTCGCATTTATGAAATATAACGTGATCATTAAGAATGTTCTTAGGAAACTGATAAAAATAAGTATCAATATAGAATTGTAGAATAATAATTATTAAATTAATATAAAGATAATTACCTCTTATATCCAAAAGATAAAATCTAAAATACTATTAGTATATAGTTTAAATATATCAATATATATAAAAACAACATGGTCCGTCGCGGGAAGGACTAATTTTTTATGTAACTTTTCAATATGCCAATCATCATACTTAAAACTAATATAAGACTAAGTAACAAAAAAATCGCAAATTTCTATAGAACAGATTGTATAGTTCTCTTGGTAAGGTTTTAACAAACATGGTGTTGGTTTGAGATAAATTATCTCTCATATTACGATTAATTGAAGTAAGGTTACAAATTATGATATTACAGAAGAAATTTATACTATTACCACTATATATAATTATAACATATTATATTATCAGCAAAATAATATTACTTAAATTTTTTTCCTAATACTTTTAGGCAAACATAAAATATGGTACGTAGATAAAGTTCTATTGCCATCAAAATAAATTCTTGTATGTTTAAAAATTCGATATTAATGGACCTTTTGTCATAACAGGCAGTAATTAAATCAAAAACTTGACTGAAAATCTGAATCATTTCCTGAACTGAATCAAAATTGAATCATGAATCCAAAGATAAATAGTTCAAACAAAACTAAGGTATAAACCTATATATTCAAACATCCTAAACTCATAAATCCTGATTATTTAAACTCAGTCAGTCATAATATCTTTCACCATTCTTTAACTAAATAGTACCAGGAATGGATTAATTTCGGCACTTATTATGATAAATATTATTTAGGTAATAAGACAATTCGAGTTAGTCCATAGAATAAATATCTTACGATCTATCAATAAAGAACATTCTACATACTAAGTCGAATATATATGTAGCAGAATATTTTTAAAACTTTATAATAGGAATATTATAATACCATAAATAAAACACTAATAATTTCTTTAGTAGTGGACTTTTAATCACATTCACTTGTAAGTCAGCTTTGTATCTAAGAATTACTATAAACATTGTGAGGTAACACGCGCAGTGAGCCCAAAAAGTGAATTAAATACATATATGGATAGCTGTTTATACCTGAACAATTAAATAACATAATAAAATTTTAATACTGGAAAATTGCAGAATGCATATATTTTTTATCTTGATCGGGTTGGTCAATTATTTATCTATTGGTGAGTATTGTTCTTTGGGCAAAAAAAAGGACTAATTAAAATGAGATAATTTGGTTGACTGCAAAGACTATTATTAATGAGACATTTAGGCTCATATCAAAGAATATTAATGAGTCTTTTGGTAAAATACAATAATAATTATATTCTATTTATATAATATTCTACACATATATTATATATTTACATTTAATTAATAGTCATAATAGAAAGAGTCATGATCAAGTTTTTAACTTTTACCATTCCCCAATTTACGAAAGTTTTCAATTCTAATAATATTAATTCATTTTATTTTATTTTCTTAAACAATTTCTAATGATCATAATAAATACTTTTAGGGTGGCAAACAAATAGCAATTGTAATTTGCGATGGACAAATATATACTAATGTACTTGTATTCTAGTTAAAGCACTACGTTCATTTCGTCTGTTCAAAACGATTGCACACGATCCAATTCAAACTTAACATCGAACAATTTACCATTAAATCGAATGACATAAATTCAAAAGCGTTATCTACAACTACTAAGCATAATATAGACACTTATCTAGTTCACCATAATATAAAAACAATCTTCTCTAATCTCACTACATACCAAATGGAAAGAATCCCATAATCAACGTCAATACGTGAACACAAAAACTAAAATAATCAAACAATACATTAATCGATATAGTAAAAGTCTCCGCACTTCCATTTCATATATACCATATTCTCTAACCCACCCATAATAGTAGAGCCAAGAGTAACAAATCCAAACCCTACATACAACTTCAACAAACCAACCAACGTATGCACGACCCCAAATGAATTTGTAACGGACTAACGTGTTTCTTCCGAGTCTTTCAGTTCAAAATCCAAGGGACCTTCCGTCACAAAAACGCGCCACCAGTCACACTTAACTATGCACATAATGACTCTATTTTGTTATGTTCTTATACCCTAATCTCCTATTTGGCCCGTCTTCCTGTCTACTGAGACAGCTAATTGGTAACATTACTATTTGTAGAACATCGACCTCATTTGCTTATCAAATACGATCAGCCCCACGTATCACGATCCCTAACGAGCACTCTATCGTCTATATCGTTCAGTTTAAATAATCACGTACTATCACCATGCTCAGCCTTTCGAATAGACAAAATAACCAACTAAATATACTCTCATTTATCCTTCATTCAATCCAACTTTTCTCCACCAACAGCTCCCTAACAACGGGTCATTACTACTTAATCATTCCTCACACGTACACGATCTAAATATCCATCTGAACTGGACACTTAATACACCTCTTAATCCACACATAGTTATCGCATGGCTATATTTACTATAGAGCGAGCGGTAACTGAAACATACTACACGGCGATGCTGCGGAAACCCACAGTGGTGTTTCGGTTATAGGATATTTTTTATTTTTGTCTCATATAATTGTTTTTTTTTTCTTAGGTATGAGATACTCCACTTGGAAAGGAAAAGATTTGAGCTCGCTAAACACACAATCAACTCACACAATACACTCGAAACAAGAGATCAGTGAATTTAGTTAAGTAATTTGCGCTAATTTTCAAAATGTATAAATTATATTTATTGTTTGCATGTTTAAACTTCTTGATTATTAAAATTTTAAGTTAAATTTGATTTTGCAAGTAAAAGTAATTCCTTTTATGTTCTTTCAGTTAGAGTAAACGGGTTTATTGGGTTTGAATCGAGTTTATTTATGCGAATTGAATTTGGGCAATATGAGTTGGAAGTAGCAATTTCTACCGATGAGTGATAAGTGATAACATAAAATAAATGAAGATAAATAGATACTTATACAGACAATGAGTATGGGACGACTGGGGTAACGAAACGACTACAGGATTCGGATCTGTGGAATCTTTCAAATTTCAAGGCACAGGTAATTACTATGTTTAGTAGAGCGAATGATAAATGAATATACTATAATCAGATGTACGTATTATTATCTACTGTTAATAACTAAACAGACAATTAACAGGAGATAGAAAAAATTAAACAGCGCAACTTTTCCCCAGGCAGATCAGCCTCCTTGAGATATAATTTTCAAGAGGAGTATGTTATTTACCATAGAGATTGCAAGTTATTGTTGGCTAGATGTGCACAAAAATCGTTGGACGGTCTCGGCACATTGTATTAGAAGTGAAATCGAAAAGTTAAGTAAGTAGAAGGTAGTTAAGGTAATAAAGTAAATTTATGCAAAATGTTATGCAATTGATATAATAATTCCGACGATTAATTAGATATAAGCGGTGTGGAGGATATTGAAGGAGGTAGTATAGGATAAGAGTCTCTGCGCGCATTAAGGGAATAGGAAATAGATTTGATGCCTCTTAGAAGACAGAGAGGCAGAAAAAGCTAAATGATTGGATATGCACTATGAAGAATATGGTATAGGAAAGAGATGGAAAGAAATAAATCAGAGGTATAAATAGAATAAGAACTTTACAATAAAAGGTTGGAGTATGTTCGTGATATTGAGTCGCTAAGGGACACAATGTAACTCTCAAAAGTGGTGAACTATGCAGGAGCTCAAAGGATAATGTAAAAGAGAATGAACGTAGAATTTTAGATCTCAAGATCTAGTGATTTTAAATTATTAAAGAAATGTATGTATATTCGTAAAGATAAATAAATGTTTGAGAGAGAGGAGAAGAAAATGTAAAATGGGAAGTTAAAAAATGATATGTCTGAATATATAAGAAAGATAAAAATACTATAATTGAAAATCTTAAATAATTTATAACAAACACAATATCGAAAAAAGAAGACGAATCAACAATCGACTATACATAAAAGTTCGGGGACGATAAGCATATAGAGGTGCATGATCAGTATAAATCTTTAAAGGATATCCAAAGATGATAGAACACCTTTAGGCTGATTTGAAGAGTTATAATTCTTATAGCTACGTTCAGCGTAAGATTTAATAAGCGTATCAGAGCCATTATACAAGTTTCTTGACATGTAATGCCGTAGAAAGGTTCCATCATCATTAATTTGTTTGATTTTTAATATCTAAAAAGTTAAATATTATCTATGTAGAGATGTCAACAGATTGCACAAAATATGTAATATAATTATGATTGTAAATTTAAGATAAGCAAAAGTGATGAGTCCTTGGAGAGCGACTTTGTAAGAGGTATTGTAGGGAAGGTTGCAGCGATAATGAATAAACTGACGAGCGATATTGATGCTGTAACAGTCAAAAAATAATAATAAGGGGTCGGCAAGGTTTATAGAATAAGTTCAATTAAATATCTCTATATTATAGCAAAAGTTAAGAAGAGTGTGAAATGTGTATCTATCCAGGTAAAAAATCTCCGTCTAAAGTTGTGATAGAAATTGGGTCGAGTGCGAATTAGTAGATTTAACGAATATTTCATGGATTAATTAAGACCAAGGTCAGGAAATGATAAGAGAGGACCTAGATATAGCAAGTCACACCATCCAACACATATCCGCATTTGGGAAACCTTGTGGCGGAGAGTGAGGAAAAAGCAAATCTGTGAAGAAATTGTGCGAGAGGAGGTTTCAGTGTGATATAATGGTCGTCCGTCATAAAATGAGCTCGTTCGGATATAAACTTTTTGATAATGGATGGAATAATTACTGGAAAGGATGGGAAAACAGACGGACCCGATGTTATTATAAGTCATCTATAGGTTCTAAAAATATCGCACTATGATTGGGGGCGAAGTGATGGACAAGAGAAAATAAATAATTGCTCAAGAATAAACACTTGAGATCTCTATTACAGGTCAACAGATTAGATTACCAACCGGAAATTGGTTACAGTAAGCTACTTGTGATAACTGAGCACTAAGGAGAGAATGACACTACGAAATATGTAAAGTGATGATGGGAGTGTATTAATCATATGTTTTTCATTATTTTGAATGGAATGGTGATGCGAGGTAAAGTAGAAGATTAAAACAAGGTTACAAAACAACTAAAAGCTGACTACCTAGTAAGAATTATTATATTCACTTACACTAGCGAACGATGATTATCACATATTCTTATGTATTATTTTAATGTATAATGATTATATATTAATAATTAGTATTTATTATGTATATACATTAATCATGTATTACAATTACTGAAATTTAGCAACACCTATGAATTATTCATAAGTAGATCTGTTTGGAAGATCAGATGTTTACGTGTTGTTTGGGAGAGAAATGAATACACCAAATGGTACTAACTCAGTAAAGTAGTGTGTGTAAATGATTCTTTTTTTTAGCCTTGATTTGAACTAAAACAACACTCACTTAGGTTGATGAAATAAATGTTGAATTGTATTAAAGACGAGGGAATGAATGAACAAACAGGAACCAATGGTACATACATTGCCTTAGAGGTGTTATAAAAATAGATATCAAAAGAACGTTATATCTACAAAAGGATTATAGATCTGGTGGGAAACAATCATGAGTCACACAATTTATCTACTAGGTCACATACTCTTTGATGTTGAAGTGTTCTTCCGTCTGTCTGGAAATATGGTCTCATGCTCATGCATGATCTTACATGAATACACTTGTTAATGACCTGCGATAATCTTCTCGTTTTACAGGCCAGGATGTTATGCAACGTGGGATCATTTCTTGGTCAATACGCATGCTGATATATGTTTATTCGCGATGGTGTTCTGCAACAGGTCGTCACAAATGGCGGGTGAGGAGATGCGAGGTGACATGGGCGTGATGCTCAGTGAAGAGGAGGCAAAGACCGTATGGAACGTGGATGTCGGAATAGCAGGTGCATAGATTTGTGATTTTAGAACTAATTACTAGTTAAATGGGCAGATTTCTGGCGCAGCCCTTACAAAGTCACCAGTATCGAGTAAATGTATCTTCTTTATAATAGTGACGATAAAATAATGCTGCATTTTTAGTCTTCTGGTTATTGTGTATTGCTTTGTGCTAATCCAATTTCCCAGGTTCCCTGCATTTTGGGTTCTACGTAATTAAACATATTCTCTTGTTATGGTTTCTTCAGTCAAATCTTCTTTTTGCTGGTACCTTCAGGCTACAGATTCATATCTTTTTTTCATGAGAGTTAACGAGTATGTCACGAAAACGCGCGTCATCCTATGTGCTTCCCTAATGCGCTGGAGAAGTGCACGCGACCAATAGATGAACATCGTGGAGCGTAGAGTATCGTTAGCTGGAGAGAGTCGTAGCAGCCGCATCCATAGTAACCACAAACTTCAGTCGTGTGAATATAACGATTGATGCACAAATCGGAGCGACCCGATAACGGTGCACCCTTGAGCTGTGCAGGACTTTGCTGGGAATTCTTTTATCATGCCACCTGAGAACTACCTAAAAAAAAAAGACTCCGCCGCTTAGCTCCTCAGTGAACTCAGGTGTCACAGACAAATAACTGTCGGATTGACCGTAAGTCGATCCTGTTTTCATGAGGCTCTCCATTGTAGGCGGGGAATACCAAATAGTTAAAACATTGATATATTAAAGTTTATATGTGGAGGTAGATTGAAAATCACTATACGAGTAAGCTTTTTGCCACGTACTCTGAGCGCAGGCGTAGTATAGATAAACCGGTGGTGTTCTGAATTGAAAGAAAATGACGCACATCTATTATTAATAGAAGGGGAAACTCTAACTTATTGTAAGAGTAAGTATGATCACACCTAAAAGAACATCGAGGGTCATATAAAGAAATTATAATCCAATGTTTTGTTCCACCGGGTAATGAGTACAAATCTATGACAGAGTAACGATCGTGGAAAAGGAGAATCAAGCATGGCAAGAGCAATGAGATGTTTATGTCATTGGATAGTATGAAGCTTAAAAACTCCTCATTAATTTTCACGAATTTTTCCATAGGGAGGGTTCTTTTGGGGGGGAAAGCTGCAAACACCCGGGAAGTATCTATACATCCTGACGAAATAGATAGAGAACAAGGTATTATTATTTATGTTGTTTGATTATAAATGGTCAGATTGATTTTTCTATCTTCTTATGATGTAGTGAAGCTGAAAATCTTTTGAATTATTTGTTTTTATTATAGGTGTTATTGACTCTGAGTATACTATTTATTTTTTTCGAATATTGATCGTGTGTATTGTTCATACGTGTTTCTTTTTTTAATATTCGAGAATGAGAATGTAAATTTCATTGAATATTGGGTGTTAAGTATTTGTTCTGAAATCGTAAGAGTCCTTCTTTTTGACTAATTTTTATTACTATAATTTGTATTTTTGTGGGACTGATATAATTATTTCATAATGGATGCTGTTTTATAAGAGATTGACTTTGTTTATCAGTTTTGTGCTTTATTTATCTAGTATATTTTGTGATATATAGGTTGGTTTCACTATCTTCATGTATTTCCGATTCCTGGGGCGTACATCATCTTCTTATTAATTAATAATTCCAGCTTGATTTTATCGCAAGAAGTGTCCTGATTTAAAAAGAAGTATGAGTGATAGTTGATAATTTTATCGATCGCTTATTGATTACTATTGGTTAGTATTCTATGCTATTCCATTTGGGATATCCTAAAAATTTTGAGATGAGGAATTAATTGCTTTTTTTCTTTGTGTGATCAGGAGTAAGTTTAAAAACATTGTTATGTATAACTTGTATTTACCGATTTAATAACGATGTTGGTGCTCTCATTAAATTAATAATGATATTGATATATTGAATTTAGTGATGAATCAATATTTTTCAAAGAATCTATTTATACTGAATTGAGCGTATCTCTATGTTAAAAGAAAGATATCGCTATAGCTTACTTGTTTGCATTGCTTGTATATTAGATTGCTTCTGTGTTGTAAGCCTGTTTCTCATGTTCCTGTTCTTATCTAAGCGATTGTATTTTGTGGATAAAATTAAGCAAAATTACTTCTGGGCTTTCGGCTCGCATCAGTGTTTTACTCGGGAGGACACTTCCTGTCTTCGTTTCAAATTCTGTACTTATTTCCTCGGTATTTCAATTCTAGTTCCTATCTTATGTTTCTGTTCTAGTAGGTATTTGATGGGTTATCTCTTTTTCTTCTTGGTTGTCTGTGATACTGTGGTTTTTTTTCTTGACTTGGTGAAATAAAAATCGTTTCTTCGTTCATCTCACTAAAGTGCATTATTTTGGTTCTCTCCCTTATTTCTATCATTAACGTCGAGCTTCATAAACCATTTCGATAGATCATCTGGAGACTTTTCTTCTCTTTCTCATTTCCTCTTCATTTCATAGTCAAATCCTATAGATTACGAAAAGATTTTGCTTTTTGCAATATTAATCCTTATATATTTCACCCACCCCTCACCTCCCCGTCACGTTCGAGATATCTCGCCTACACCAAAGCTTTCTCCTGCTTATTGTTCTGTATTCTTTAACAACACTTGTAACTATCTACCAATTTTTCCACCTTTACGTAAGTTGATAAATAGTTCGTTCCGCAAGCTACTAATACAGTGTGTTCGATTCGTTTATTTCCCTAAGTTGCTAATCTATCTTTGCTACCCTCTAATTTCAGCCACTCCTCCGCCTCCCGGTCAACTCCACTCGACACATTACTCCATCCTGTTAACCTCTAACTCTCCCCAATTTTCAGCCAGATCATGCAGTTCCGCAAACTTTCTCCACCTGCATTGCCTATATTACCGGGACTATTCAAAATAATTAATTCTCCAAAACCAAAGAACAGCCCCGATTTCGAAGTTGCACCCGCATTTTAAAGATGTCCTGTCACCTCTCATCATTGGTTGGTCGATCGATGAAGTCGAAAGGAGACTTCAGACCAGACTTTTTTTTTACCGATAAAGTCCTTCGCTCCTACCAATTCGTTCGATAAGGAAAGTTGATGGAATTGGAGGTCTGTCTATTTGGTTCGTATATAGATTTATGATTTTATTTCCTTTGGAATAGTAATATTATGAATTAATTATTATTAATTAATATAGATAATTAATAATTAAAATCATGATATATACATTATTTCGAGAATTTATGGCTACTGTGCTAATAATCTCTTCTTTTTCATCTCATGTAGTGCATATCGTATTTAGATATTATATTGAATTACTTGTTCTTGATGCTTGATCTCTTATTTTATATCTTCCATTTAGTGGCGCGTAGTGGTACTTATGATTCTTGATAATGGACAACATTGCTATTAGTTTTCCCTGAACGTAAGTTTAATTTTATTAAAACACAAACTGGGAAACGTAAACCTTCCCAGCTTCATTGAGTGTTTCCCGTTTTCTTCGGTAGCTGTCACCGCCCAATTGTTTCCGGTGTATATGAATTTGATGACGTAAGGCTATATAAATGTTAAACCGGAGAGGTCCAGCGCAGGATGAAGATTGGGGGATCGCTTGGACTAAGCAGTATTTCCTGCTCTTCTTTCTAGACCGCCCCGCCTGCAAATTTTCCGATACATCCCAACACTAGCAAGACACACTCACGCGCATGCCTGTTATACCTTGCCTAACTATCTGATAGACCGGCTGTGCCTTCTTTCTGTGCGTTATGGTCCTAGATTACTACTTCTGATCCGGTCACTGTCGGTCTGGGGGTCAAGGGTTCTAGCGATGGCGGCGACCACCTCGCACTGATTCGCCAATAGAGCGACGCTCAATAGTTACATCCTCATTACCTGGCAGTCGGCAGGAACTTGGAACGAGTTCTGCAGGAGTCTAATCTTGGGAGAAGCATCGCACGCTAGTGAGGATTAGAGATTAGTAATGTCAGCGTGACCTAACTCCCTACAAAGTGAAGGAAGAGTCCCGCACTGGGGTGTATAATCTTGGCTCGTCGAGAGACTTTATTGCCTAGTATGATCGGGTGGAATCGTCGAGAATACTGGAATAATCAATAAAATAAAGAATCTGCTATCCTATAGAATAGGAGCTTGGTGTATTAAACACCTAGAGTGGAGAACTGGCGACGCGACGGTAGTAGTGTAATCCCCGAGTATACATGCACGGGCCGATAAATGGGGCTGTTCTGAGATAATATCTGATGCAATTAACTACCATCACCGCCTACGGGGTGGGAGTTTTTGGGTATCAGTATCGTGAGTGAGTTTGTGGATTAAGCCTCTGCTTGGTGCGCACCGGGTTTCCCGCGGGAAGCAAAGATTCTGTACTTACGGTGGATCATGGCCATTTGTCCCATGAATTTAAGGTTTTTAGGTGTTTTTATATTTCATCATTGGTGTTAAATTTGTGTAGGTTCATATATAGTAGTGATGCTATCAGTGAGGCTGTTGCAGAACATTTTTTGAGTTGTCTATAATGGTAAACTAAATGAAAGACAAAAATCTTTAAAGAAAAGACGTGAAAACTCATAACAAGTTCGGGTTCCCACGACTTCGTTCTTTCTGGCTGCTTTTTCCAGTCCAAGTACAACAAGGCTTTACGCCCTTGTTGGATGAATGGTGGTATAGGCTTCTCTCCACCACCCGTAGTCTCATGGCAGCACAACGTTTTCTGCTTGCTGGCTACTCCTTCGACAAGCAAGCTTGACGCGTAGGAAGCATCTTTCTCAGGTTGCATTGGAGGCACTCTCCGATCGACTGAGGTACCAGGAACCACTGAGAGGAACAGGTTCCATCTTGTTCGATCGACCTCCAAACACAGAATAAAATTTAAATTGTCTATTATCTGTGTGGGAGTCCGATTATTCTCCATAACCGATGATGTCCGTAACCCTCTACAAGAACTATTATAACGCTTCTCCAGAGTTCGTTTCGGCACATGGACGATCGAATTTGGGCCCATTTCCAAAATACGGGAATTAAGCCATTACTTGTATAATTAGTTTGTCGGTTCGCTCCTGACATAAGATACGTCACGTTTCTGTGCATAAACTACGCCTGTCACTAGTACATTTTACTTTACCTGCTCGGTGGCCTTTCCCTCAACAAGGGTAAAACGGTTTTACAATAAGGCCCTCGTTCGAACTTACGGTCCCCTTCCACAGCCAGCTTTTAGTGCCACATACTTTGGACAACCTGCCTAGAATATGTAGATTCCTCTCAGTCCATCTCTGTTCGCATTGCGTATCAAAGTTCTTTCCACTCTCTGCTGGGATAACCCGCTGTTGTCCAATGATGGCAACAATGATCCACATCCATCCTTCTTGCAATCGCACTTTCCCAGCAAATTTTGGAGCTGTCAGCGACGAACATAGCGAGCGGTTCCACTTTACCATTAAGCTGGATGCCGGTGAGCCCACATCACCGACAAAGGAGAACCTATCCCATCTTCCTCTTTTCTTTTGCTAAAAAGGCTTATCACTTTCCAGTCGGGCATTCCCTTCTAGCCTATTTGGCATTCTCTGAATTTCCCCATTTATCCTCTCAACACTGTGTTCAATTTCTGAGACAAAAGCCTCGCTAATGTGAATCTCCGTTGTTTCGGCGATATTGTGCCTCATATCCCTCCCCAATCTCTTGCTGACATATCTAGTGTTCCGTCGATCATCACTCCATCCGCCGACAGCAACTTTCCTGATGAGTTACCTTGATTGCGTTCTTGGAGATCTCACGTCCCCCTGGTCTCCTATTCACGAACACTTTCAATTCTCTCATCTTTCAACTCTGAGGTATCTTCTCTATCTCGTCGATTATCCATATGTACCTTTTCGGATCGCGGCCTAATCATATTTGTTGCATTACATAGCAGACAACCCTCTCTCGCTCTCGAACGTCTGTCTCGTTCTCCCAGAAACGCATCACACTTGGTTACCATGCGTTGGGTCACTGTTCCGTCCACTAAAGCGGGGTCCTTTCTCCCACCAAGACGTCCGTATTCTTTTCAATATCGTGTTGCCCGTGACTTTGAAAAGAATCGGACCGTCAGAGTAAGTAGTCACTCGCTCGAGTCATAACGTGTTGTGTCCGTCTGGGGCTCACGCTCCCCAGTGAATCTAAGAAGAATGGTGATTTACTCCTCACTACCTCACATGACTTTCCACACTCAGCCCAAACTGATGGCTTCAGCCATACGTTTAGTGGGTCTGAAACCTACCTCGGACTCACTACTGTATTTCACCGATGACTTCAATCCATGCGGACCACCCTGACGTTTTCGGTCTTCTTTTCAGAAGAACTCAGCTATGGTTGTGGAAAACGCCCTTCCGTTCCGGAGGTGCCAAGTGATCTGCCCACGGAGCATGTGAAACGGAGAGTGTGGTGTTTTGATGGAGTTTGGGGTCGGAAAAAAACCATCGCCAATCTTTTTTCAGGTCCCGAGAATTTCGAACGCCTCAAGCATCAACAATATTTCCCGGGCTCTCTGACTCTCCCGGTCCATCGAAGTCTTGTTCTTAGTTTGGAGACTCGTATCATTTGTTATTCCCGTCATTGAAGTAGGTGCTTGCTGGGGGAGGAACTGCCCTTAGTCTGCTTGCTTCGTATACGATAACTACCTGT
Source organism: Trachelipus rathkii (assembly GCA_015478945.1). Classification (NCBI taxonomy): domain Eukaryota; kingdom Metazoa; phylum Arthropoda; class Malacostraca; order Isopoda; family Trachelipodidae; genus Trachelipus; species Trachelipus rathkii. Next base: position 13,035 of record JABUQX010017957.1, read on the forward strand.
CTATGTTCTTGGAAAACCATACTAACATAGGGATAATTTGGATCGTTTCTCTCGATGATGAGCACGCCTTTGGAGGCCGTTCCCACAGAGTGGCCCACTTCGCTCCTTCTCTGCGTAACTTTCCTCTCGCTCTCTGCGATTCCGACATTACGAGTGTGGGCCATTGAGTGGTTCCGACCGTTGAAATAGTATCGCTTTCGCGACGTGCCATTACTCCCAATCACATCACACTAATGTACGCAGATTCAACGCGCCCTGACGTATGATTATATCGCGATAATATCTAGTCATAATCTTTTCATTAATATGATAAATTTTCGTCCATTATTGTCGTGATTTTTCCCGCGAACAAGAAATTTAGCGCAACTAATCGATGGAACGTCAACCCGAAGGCATTTGTCTCAGAAGCTCAACTTCCGCCACTGTCCCCCTTTTCTTCCCTATCCATCCATATACAGAGAGCCTCGTCTCCAATCGGGAACGACGCGGGTGTCAGCGATGCCTGCTTCGCCCGAAATCGTCCTTACTTTCTGATGCCCCTTCTGTTCTTCCGACTTCCGTTGCATGTGTTGCCTCAGAAATCACCTTCGAAAGATTCAATACCGATCTTAACTCATCTGTGCTTAGTGTATCTGGCACCTAGCTTGCTCCGTACAGTTAGGAGAACCCTTTCTATTAATCTATTACCGAAAAGCTGTGTTTATTTGAGTAAATATATATAAGTGGAATGTATCTGAGTGATCCTCTCGTGTTGTGTGCACAGTGCCAATGTTAGTCCGTTGTCTCTTAGGTATTTAATAACTAACCCTCCGACTCCATTTTGGGGTACAGCATAAATCGCATCCTAGACAATGCCGATTGATACTTGAATTCTTATGAAGAGGTTCTCGTTCGGGATGTTTTAAAAATAATGTCTTGCATAACGTTTGAACGTTGGCCACCACGGTACTTCGTTCCCTTGCTGTCGACTCATCTCATTGTGCTGCCTGATTTTTCTATCCTTCTGTCGTTTCGGGTGGAGATTCACTTCGCTCTGGGGAGTGACCGATTATTCGATCGTGCCTACATCTCTTGTGGCCCTGCCTTTCAGACAACTCTATCCCATCCGGCTGTATATAGACGGATTGGTCTTTCTTCTATCAAGCTACTTACTTCCCAGTCCTTCCTGCCACAACCCTTTTCCCGTCTCCGGCTTCCGCATTTGCATTCTTTCGGGGTAACAGTTCTCACGGCAGTAGTTGACCATATCCCGCGTTCTTCTGGGAACCGTAAATCTGTCTCCATGGTGGAACGAAGATTGTGCTCGGGCTCATAATGAAAAGCGAAAATTGTACCGTTTGTACAAACGGACTCCTACTCCGTCCAACTTGATTCTTTTTGAAGCTCCATCAGCCCGTTCCAGGTGTATCAACCGCCGGACGTGAAAACAATACCGTAACTACGTCTCCACTTTAGATTTTCCAACGCTTTTGTCTTCTGTATACAAGGTTGTGTGTAACATCTCTCGAAAATACTAAAGGGATCCACCTATACTCATTGCATATGAACCACAGCCTTCTGATTTCATCTCTGCCCCGGGGATTGTTGCTGATGAGCTGGGTTTTCACTTTACTTCTTGCTCCAATGAATCCCGATATCCAAACCTTTTTAGATCGGATCGCTTACGAGCAATAACTCTGGATTTTTCCGTTTCCGCTGAGGAGGACCCATCTTATAACAAACCGTTTACGAGAGTGGAATTTCAGGAGGCACTAAAGCTCTGTAAGGACGGTGCTCCTGGCACTAAAGGCATTTCCTTCCATATTTTACGGCATATTCACCCAATGGCCGCGGCCTTTCTTCTCAGCTTGTATAGCAGAATCTGGGTAGATGGTGTCTTCCCTCATGTTTGGTTGACAGCTTATGTCGTCCCAATATCGAAACCTGGGAAAGACCCAATTTCTATTGACAACCATCGATCCCATCTCCTTAACTTGATGTTGATGGAGAGAATGGTGGATTCCCGTCTCGTTCCTACATTGGAACAGCTATACGCATTTTCTGACCATCGATTTGCTTTTCGTTATCATCGCTCTACTCGGAAACCTCTCATTTGTATGGACCATCATGACGTGAGTATCTCCTCTTATAAATTGTGTCTGATCGTTCATTTTAGGTCCGGTATGGCACCACTCTTTCCATACATTTTGTCATGGAAGAAGGAGTTCCACAAGGCACCGTATTGAGTGTATTACTTTTCGCAATAGGCTTTAGCGAAGTGGTCGATACCATCCCCAACTCAGTCCGTAGCTCATTCAATGTGGATGATTTTGCAATGTGTGTCACTCCCTTGTATGGTGCGTCAGCTTCAACTAGCCATCGACAGGGCTACGTTCTGGTGCAGTGTCGTGAATTCAAATTCTTCACTTTCAAAGCGAATCGGAGCTTTTCCGGAGAATCCCCCGTCGAAGTGGGCGAATACAGTCAATTATATTACACCTGTATGGCTCTCCCCATCCAAGTGGAGTCAACGGTAAGGTTCTTGGGTTTGTTGCTTGATGATCTTCTTACATAACTTCCTCACATTAATCATCTTCAAACTAGGTGCTGCCGATCGCTGGACCCCTTGCGGCACCTCACTTCTAAGACAGACAGAAAGACTGAGCTGCACCTCTACATCATGCTGGTAAGGGCTAAATTGATTGTCTGTGCCATTTATGGACAGACCTTCCAATCGTATCTTCGCCTCCTTGACCCTATTCAAAACGAGGGTCAGCGCATTGCAACAGGTGCATTTCGATCATCGCCTACGGAGAGCCTGGAGGTGGAGACTGGGATGATGTCCTTGTCCCTGCGGAGAACAGCTCATGTGCTCCTTATTCCTCCATATTCAGGTCCCTGCTTCCTCAGCCTTGTCAACTCTCTCTCTCTCTCTCTCTCTCTCTCTCTCTCTCTCTCTCTCTCTCTCTCTTCTCTTTCTCTCTTCTCTTCTCTCTCTCTCTCTCTCTCTCCTCTTCTCTCGCTCCTCTCTCCTCTCCTCTCTCCTCTCTCTCTCTCTCTCTCTCTCTCTCTCCTCTCTCTCTCTTCTCTCATCTGCTTCTTCTCTCTCTCTTCTCTTCTCTGTCTCTCCTCCTCTCTCTCTTCTCTTCTCTGCCTCTCTCTCTCTCTCTCTCCTCTCTCTCTCTCTCTCTCTCTCTCTCTCTCTCCTCTCTCTCTTCTCTCTCTCTCTCTCTCTCTCTCTCTCTCTCTCTCTCTCTCTCTCTCCTCTCTCTCTCTCTTCTCGTCTCTCTCTCTCTCTCTCTCTCTCTCTCTCTCTCTCTCTCTCTCTCTCTCTCTCCTTCTCTCTCTTCTCTCTCTCTCTCTCCCTCTCTCTCTCCCTTCTCTCTCTCTCCTCTCTCTCTCTCTCTCTCTCTCTCTCTCTCTCTCTCTCTCTCTCTCTCTCTCTCTCTCTCTCTCTCTCTCTCTCTCTCTCTCTCTCTCTCTCTCTCTCTCTCCTCTCAGGTTCCCCATTCATCGTCCTTCCAAATTACATTTACCTATTTTTTTCTCCTACATATGCAATTTTAGTCTTCTTCTCTTCCCTATATAATTCACTACAATTTCCTTTCAAAATCATATTATTAGCTTTAAGTTAATGCAACCATACCTCTTTTTTACTTTTTACCGCTTGCATTCATTATTAACATTCTTACTTCCTACTTTAGCATACCCGCATGCTTCTCTTGAACTACTACCAAATGTTTCCTTCATTCTCTTCCAAATTTGCTCAGTTTCATCTTTTTTACATTCATCTGATTTATTTGCAAGCGTTCCCACATACTTTTCCTTATAACCCTGTTCATTTAACTTCTCCCTTCTAATTTTCATCCTTCCTGCTTATTTTCTTTCCTTTCTAGCCTTAACTTAATTTGATATAGAGCAACATAATGATCATATTCCCACCCCAACCAAATTTTATATTTTTTAAAGTATGCTAACAGTAGGTTTTCATTCAGTCTGTTATGATTGTTTAATATATTCATTTTTTTCTATCACAGTTTTTCTATACAAATAAGATGTGAAGATTTTGGTATTAAAACTGAAAATACTGTAACAAAAGATTTTGAAATCAAAGTTAAAAACATCTTAGATCAAGCGAGTAACGACTTTTTAACTACAATTGAGGGCGTGATGAAGGAAATCGTCTTTCCGGAGAACCTAACTAATGTACAAAGAAAATATATTCACGTGTAAGTACAAAGGTTCATTTAATACAATTTATTAACACTTATATTAACTTGTAAGTACAAAGATCCATTTAGTACAGTTCATTAATTAACCTTTATTTTCACTTGCAAGTACAAAGATATATTTAATACAATTCATTAAACTCTATATTCGCTTGTAAGTATAAAGATCCATTTAATACAATTGATTAACTGTTTTATTCACTTTTAAGTATAAAGCTTCATTTATTACAATTCAATAACCTTTAATTTTGATTAACTCTAAGTATTTTCCTCACATGTGTTATTGTAAGTTGTTGAAAAGAAATCAACAACGTTGAGTGAAACTTAATATTGGAGAAAGTTTTTGAGTAGATTTTCCTGCTTCTCAGTTGTGAAATTGTTGTAAAAAGTGAGTTTTGTTTCACAGAGGATAGAAGATAAGGGTAAAGAGGGGGGAATGTAAATAAATTTTGTAGTTTATCATTATATCCAGGGAAGAAGGGAGTTATCAGCACATTTAAATATACGTTTAATGGGAGTTATTGGCACACATTTAAATATATGTTGGGAGCAGGATTGCTGCAAACTTTTAGAGAAATAGTGTTTGTTTATAATAGTGTTTTATGGTAATGGCTAACAGTCGGCTATATTATTGAATTTATTAAGGTGAAAGAAGAATCTAGTATTATAGGACAAGAGAGTCCCCCCCCATTTCGACAAGAGAGAAAGTTAATGTCCCCCTTTTCGACAAGAGAGAAAGTTGGTGTCCCCCTTTTTCGACACGGGATGAACGAGTGAGTGCATAATTAATCAAGATAAGGGGGGGGGGAAGTAGCTTATAAGATTAAACAAAACAATTCAACAAACCAAGATGGTTAAGAAGAAAACTAGCAAAACCATGCACCTTCTTAAGCTCAAAAAGAGAAAAAAAACATTAGTTTTTGGGGAGTAATTACAATATTAAACACAAGTTAGTTGGGATAGGATTAAGGAGGAAGAATAGCAATGTAATCGCCTAAAATAGAGATAAAGGAAATTGTTTGAGCGATGAGTTCAGCATTTGCAAATAGAAATAAAACTGAAAATGCCAAAAAAAAAACAGTAAAAGAAACAAGGAAAAAACAAAGCTAAAGTGACAGAATTAAAAAAATGTCAGAACGAGTATTTACTACGGGAAAGCGAGTGTGTGTTTGTGTGTGTGCAACGAAGAGTAGATTGATTTTGTACGATTCTAGGAAAAATATAATTACTGTATAAGAATCTAAAATCTTGGGATTTTGAAAGCTGCCTTCATGTTATGAAAAATCCGTGATTAGTGATGGAATAAAGTTTTGAGTTTAACCAAAAGGAAAAAAGAAAATGTAATGCACGGTGTCATAAATAACCTTTGTCGATCCTGGTGTTTATGATATTTTTTTTATGTGATCGTATATTTTTTATAATAGAGTTTTATTTTTATACTTGGGCTTTTAACTCCAGCTGTGTTTGTGTACGTGCTCCCATAGTTTATAAAAGTTAGATGCCTCTAACTTTTATAGATAGTGAATATTTGTTTAATTATTGATGAATAAATATCCAGGCCTATCAATTATAACTCTACTGATTATACTTATTATACAGTCCTAATTACAGCAGTAGTTCCTCTTCTTTCTTCTTTCTTGATTGATCCTTTAAGGAGACTTTTCTCTCTTTCTATCAGGTTCATCTGATTGATACAAAAGTCCAAAAGATAAGTTAATCCAGTTGCTTGGTAAGTTCCTGTTTAGAATGAGACCCGCTCACAATTATGAGAAAACCGACATTAATACCACACACAAGTATGAAAGGCGCCCAACACTCTCAGGTATACTATCCAGCTAGGATTCTCACAATTACTACAGGACACATTCACACATAAACTTATCTTTCAAAGATGATTCTTTCTGTCGCCTTTGTCTTTGTAGAATAGTCTCTCTTCTCTCGCTTCTTTTTGTTTTTGTCTTAAGTATTCCATTAGTTGTAATTTTAATATATTTGTTATGTTTGCCTTCTCTTAACTTGTTTAAGCTTCTGGCAAATATATTAATCTTATCTGTTATTCTTACATTAATCTAATATAAATTAGAGGACTTGTGATCCCCTTCTCTGAAAAAGATCACAAGAAGTATTTAGAAAATGTTTTCTATAAAAGCATATATCTACGACTTAAATCTAATCCACTAAAACAAATGCTAGTTTCTTCATCTTAAGGATGAATAACATTTGTTTCAATGTTACCTTCACCGTGTAACATATTTACAATTGGTTGCTCCTCTCAGCAACAATCCAATTATCTTCTTCTTCATCTTCTACATTTCCATTATCTAAAAATAATACATATATAAATATATATACATATGTATATATCAATTATATTTAAACAAAGTTATTTTTAAAAGTCTATTAAATACTGATTAATTTGAGAGCATGTTTTCATTGGAATTTCATTTTTTTTCTCTTTCCAATATGGTTACGATTAACAATTACAAGGACAATTCTCACAGTTAACAATAGATTCATATATAAATATGTTAATTCTTGTTTTATTTGTTAACAATTTCAAAGGGGTTCTACCAATTCCTAAAGTTAGGATTCATTTCTTAAATCCTAGTGGCTAGTAAACTCTAAATGTTTTTTTATCATTGCAAATTGTTTATTATACAGAAGTTACAAGCTTACGCTACTTTCTCAATCTTATAATGTCAACAATTTATTATGCGACTACTTATATTAATTTTAAACCATTTTATAAAAAATTATTCCAAGCATCTGTTTAAGCTCTCAATTAAGGCTTTGAACAAGTTTCAGAAAAATTCATTATTTTATTAAAATGAGATTGATTTCAATTTGGTAGGAGTTCCAGTAATACTTTTTACTGCCTTTAAGAAAAACACTTTTGTAATAATCTTAAGATTCTATGGCAGTGCACCCTACATATTCTGATGTATATCTCCCATCAAAGCAGTAATTCTAAGAGAAATCAAAGATGTTTGAGTTTGATTCCGACCGCTTTGCCACATCAAAAGGAGGAAATGTCAAATGTTCTGAGCTTAACTCCTGTTGTTATCAGCTCTTTAGGGAAGTAATTTGGCGGCGAGCATTGAAATTTCTAAAATGATGACTTCAAGAGAAAGGAAATGGCGAAAAAAATGTTTTGTTTTGAGTTTGGATATATAAAGATTTAGAATAATCAATTAAGTTGGAAAGTAAATAAAAAGTACGGAAAACAGAAGAATTTAATCACAAGCTCAACTATGTTGGCAAGAAAGTCAAAGTATTGAAATGTTAACTAGTGCCACTGAAGAACTATTTTTTCTTATTCAGGCAAAATGTCTTTTTATTTTGTAATATTACCGTCTAGTTACATAGTCTAATAAAAAAAAACTTACTCTCCTCTGAAATGTTGAGATATGAAAAAATTTTAGAAACCTCTATTATATTCCCTCTAAGAATTTTCTTTTCAATGAAAACATGCCCATTCCTTCATTCGCACTTCATAATTCTCCTTTAAAACTCTAATCATTTTTGTAGATCTGTTTTGATTGTCCTTTCATAGGTAAGGGATTCAAAACTTGAGTGTTCAATAAACGACCAAACATAACTAGCTTGCTCATTATCTTCTTGCTTTTATAAGTAACGTTGCGGTTTTTAATCAAGAACATTTTGTTAGCTCTTTGTTTCAAACTTTTAAACATTGTTATGAATCTTTTAAATTATCAATTATGATAATTTCACTCAAGTCCTTTTCATTACCAACAGACTTCAGCTATTTCCCATTTATCATCACCATCATCAGCTGTTCCTTGGTTCCCCAGAACTGCGGGTAGGGTGCGCAAACATGTACCAGAAATCCGAGGCATGCATGAGCATAAATAAGTGCTAGCGGGACCCCGGCCCAGCTTCCACCGTCCCTTTAGTCGCCTCTTACGACACGCAGAGCGTACGTTGGGGAAATTCTTTCTCCCACCCATATTAAAGTTATTTGAGTGACCAATTCTAATCAGTGTGATTAAGTGTTCTCTTAAGCAGAGTTCCAGTGTTCGAATCCCGCTGATGGAGAGTAAAATCTCCTTTGACTCATTTAAATTTCTTCAATTAACCTATTCATTAATTGAACCAATTGTTTTATTGTTAAGTTTGCAAATGTCAAAGACCTACGCCCTTATTACAGTTTCTCACTAGATTAATTTCTTCTTATCTTTTAGAACTCCTTATAAACTGATTGATTATTTTCCCATAAGCTTCTAAGTCTGTTTCTCGGCTACTTTTCTTGAATATTTTTTATTTTATTTTTTTCCCCTTCTTTTCTTCCCTTCCCTTAATTTTTTCTACTTTTCTATTTTTTTTTTTTTTTTTTTTTTTTCCACCAATGATCTAGGTTTCTCTTCACATCCATAAATAAATTTGCACTGCCACAATTTCAAACAGCAATCTTTAAAAGTTAACTCTCAAAATGTTTCCACATTTCAAACGGTTAGACTTGCAAATATCATTGCCCAGTAGGCTTATATTAATTGTATATTATTTAATGAATTATTTATTATTTATGTTATTTATTTATTTATTATTTATTATTTTTCTCCAGCAAGAGAATAAACATAATAAGAATCAATGAGCTAAGTACTTAAGTCAAAGAAAGTTGCAATAATAGAGGGAAAAACAAATCCAATATTTCCTCAAATACTCTTATATTTATTATCGCAGGAGTATCAAAGAATAGTATCAAATTCATGAACGGGAACTTGCAGTAATTATTTCCTTCGTTAGATTAGTCTATTTACTGTAAATTTATAAAATTCAACTACGATGCTTTAGTATAACCCTATTTATTTATAAAATCTTAGGAGTGGTTAATTTCTATAACAGATTACCATAATAGTAGTTTAGTTACATATTCTTATAACAAACCGAAAAACCAAGCAACTAGTTTTTCTTTGTCCTCTTAAACAATTAGTAACTACACACATGGGCAAATAAATTGACCTAACCCTCACATTTCACTTTGAATAACATAAATTATATTATAGTGTACTATATTGCATAAAAGAAATGTGGTTTCAATGATCACTTCATTACCGTTAAAATGAGGCCATTTTAAAGATACTACAGTTAACCTTTCCAACTGTTTACAACGATAGGAATGGAAAGTGAGGAAACGAAAAAAAAGGAATAAAGAACATTTGGATTTCAAAAAAGGAAAGGTGATAATGAAACAAAACTTATTCGTAATTACTTGGGTTACCTCCCCGTATCCTGATAACTTCTACCATCCGGTTCCTCATGGGCATGATCGACGTGACAAAAAAATTTGAGGAATCTCTTCGATCGCCGTATTAAGGTCTCTTAGTGTTGCAGGAACAGAAATTCTTAATCGAACCCTTCTCTTCTTCTTTTCGTTCATATCAGGATTGCATTCTGGCTACTGTATGACTGGGATGTCAACTTGCTTGAGGTACTGATATACCGTATGTGGAATGTACAGCCTGGCATTGTAGCGCATTAACACGAAGTCTTCACCGACATAACTGGTCCTCGGAAATCTCTATGTGCCAGTGGGCCGTATGACCCCTTGGTCGAGGTCTATCATTACGGCCTGATAATGAAGACTATGTCGGTTTTGATTGTAATAAAAGGCTGACTCAGACCATGCAGGAACCTTGCTGTAGCTGACTCGTTCTTCTGTGCAACACCGCAGACCATTCTCCTGTTCTACGATAAACTCACCAAAGTCCCTTTTCGGTGTACCCTCTCTCACGTTCCTTGGCCACACATAGTCTATTGTGAAAGTGTTCGCCCCCCTCCAGGAGCGTGTTGCCGCCATTCGTGCTTTTTCTTTACCCGAGACACAAAATCAACTGAAGCAGTTTCTATGGATGCTGAACTACTACCATTGCTTTCTACCTGCAGCAGCTGCTGTCCTTCGGCCTCTCGCAGAGCTCCTTCGCCCGAAGAAAAGAGGTGTCTCGGTCAAGGTAGAGTGGACGGAAGAAGGTCGTATTGCTTTCACTTCTGCAAAAGACGCACTCGCCGATGCCACTCTCCTTGTCCACCTACAGGACTGCAGCAACTCGCATTCAAGTTGATTCCTCCGATTTAGCGGTCGGAGGCATCCTGCAGCAACACCTGAATGATTCTCGGGTCTCCTCTTGCCTTCTTCTCGAAGAAGCTACAGCCTGCTGAAACCCGCTACAGCGCCTTCGGCAGAGAACTGCTGGCAATCTACCTGGCAGTCACACAATTCAGATACTTTCTGCAAAGCCGGGAATTTCACATTCTCACCGATCACAAGCCGATTACCTTCGCCATGGTATCTCGAAATGGACAACACTCTCTGACAGAAGCTCATCATTTGGAATATGTTTCGCAGTTTACGACAGACATCCGTTATGTCCCAGGTACGGATAATCTCACAGCTGATACACTTTCACGCATCGATATTACCTACATATCTTCACTCCCCAGCATCAACTACAAGGACATAGACTGCACAGTCATCAGAAGATCCTCTCTTTCCCCAGGAATCTCTGCAGCTTGGGGTGAATTTCTCTTTCGGGCATTCAGAAGAAATTCCTCTGTGACACGTCTACTGATTCTCCCCGTCCTTTCGTTCCTCCAGCTTTCCACAAACCTGTTTTTCTTGCTCTTCACTCTTTCTCACCCCGGTATCGCGGCCTCTCAAATGCTGATTAAGGCCCGCTTTGTGTGGTCCGGTGGTATTACCGATGTTCGAAATTGGACTCGTGAATGCCTTCCTTGTCAGCGTTCTTAAGTGCACCGACACACCACAGCCCCTCTCGGTGAGCTTCAACCCTCTGGAAAACGTTTTTTTGAGAAAGTCCATATCGACATTGTTGGTCCCCTTTCTCCTGATGGGCATCAATATATCCTTACATGTATTTACCGCTTCACGCTCTGGCCGAAAGCCATTCCTCTCAAAACTGCCTCTGCCGAAGTCATAGCTGAAGCTTTTATGACTCACTAGTACAAATGAGATATCTTTTTATATTTTTAGGAGCCCATAGAGCTCGAATTTGATAATTTAATGCTCCTAAGGGTAGCTTTGCATACCCAGGCATCACCAGCTTTCATCCGCTTTAAATGGATTGAAAGATTTCACCCCAGTGCTTAAAGCATTTTGGGTCGCCACTACACCCCCAGCAGAGCAATGCGCATTGAGCTCATTCCTTTGTGTACCTTGGATACGCTCCGCCCTAAGGAGACTTCAATGCATAGCCGGATATATTCTATGCGCTCATCAACTTACGCTTGCCAGTGAATTCTTTCTCTCAATCTTCCCCCGTCACTCGTCAGATCTCTTATCCTACAACTCACCTGTTGGCAATGCTGTTGTCGTGAGAAACCATCACCTTTCAGACACCAACAATCCCACTCTTCGTTCCGATGTAGAACTCGCCTTCATGCACATTTTATCTTTTCGTCAAGAGGACCCAAGACTGCTCTATAGCCTCGGTATGACGGCCTGTTAAGTCTTGAGCATTGCAGTGAAATTCTTCACCATTTTAAACGCCCGTACTTACGAACAGAGCGTCTCATACACCGCCTAAGCCAGCTTCCTAGAGGCCGACCCGTCCAAACCTTCCAACTTTCCACCTCCTCCAGGCATTCCGTTCAACCCCTGCATTCCTTTCTCCACCTTCACCTCCTTTGTCTTCTTCTGATTCTCCGCCTCCTCATATTCAACACCTCCAGTACAGTTCCCTGTTTCTCCACTTCCTCATGCACTTGTCCTTCGCTCCACTCTGGCTCCACCACCGGGTGAAAGAAGGACGAGTGCTGGCCGTCGGGTTCACATTCCCAACCTCTACCTGGACTAACTGGAACCCTGAACAACATACTGGACGGGGGTGCTGTAACGGTCGGACAGACTCCAAGCATTTCTTTGTACTGGTCACTTTTATTGCCTTGAGCCATAGCCTAGGTTTTCGGCTGCATTCATTTTATTGGATCTACATATAGCGTGGAGTGCATTCACGCAGCTTTTAAAAACCACAAATTAACAAAAGTACGTACATTTATTGTAATAAACGATTATTATTTAACTTACACAGATTAGATCGCTTTGAGACCGGAAGGCCACGGCTATACTCCGTAGGGCCCCAGCAGAAAGGAACATCAGTGCGGACGCCTCGGTTCTGTATTTCTCGGGGTATCTCTCGCGGGTATCCCAGAAATGATAATGTAACGTAGGTGTAGCATTGAGGCTTCTTTCATAACCCCAGAGCTTTGGCATCGACCTGTGGCTCTGTCCAATTTTCTGTTAGGAAAACTGGTATACCAAAACCAACCGCATACTGTACTTTAGATTTAACTTCCACACAGATATTAGCCAGAGTTCGTAATATATATATACTATATATATATAAAATATATATATGATATATATCATATATATATATTATATATTATATATATATATATATATAGTGGCGTTAAATAACCGCCCCGCAAGCCCCGGCGGTGGGGCGCACAGACCGAGAGCGCACGCCCCAAAGGCTGAGCACTTTTTGATGATAAACTCCATAATGAAAGCTCTCTCACTCTCTCTCTCTCTCTCTCTCTCTCTCTTATATATGATATATATATAGAAGTGATATATATATATTATATAATATATATAATATATATATATATATATATATATATATATATATATATATTATATAGTATAATATAGTATATTATAATAATTGCTGCAGACCAAAATCAGCGAAAGTCGCAAGCGAATATGCTGCATTGTGCAAATCAACCGTTACTATTATCTTGAGTATTCTGTAAATAGATTACAAGAATATGATATGTTATTTTTATGAATGTCGATTAATGAGATTATATGGGTATTTTAGTCAGTCTTCCAAAATGGCAATCACTGAAAGAAATTTCTTTAGAAACCTGCATGGTCAACAAACTGTTAAAACACTGTGCCCTACTAGATGGCCTTCGAGGTTCGATTGCTGTTGCAGATAAAGTTAATTCATTTTAATTTTGAATGTTTATCAAAAAAATACATCTCATAACTTCAACAAAAGACTCGAAGTAGTTCGAGGTACAGAATTACAAAAAGACAGAATGTCTACTTTCATTCATTTAATCCTTAGTTTCAACAGCAAAAATTTTGGAAAGTTTAAACATTCACTTCTAAAACACCAAAAACAAGACAATTATCCCTGGCGATATGAAGCTTTCACTCTTCTTAGAAAGCTGAGTGTCACCAAAAACATAAACAGTGCCGGGAGAGTTTTGCAAGCTAGTGGAAGAGCCCAGAAACACTTGCAGAAGCTTGGCAAATAGAACTTTCATTGAGCCTACTAAACGCAAAAAGCAAAGTGACAAGCTTCTTTGATGATGCTTTCATAAAAAAGTTGAACTATCAATCTGATCCTTGCACATTCGGGTGAGGTTTTTTATACCAAGAGCCATTGAAATTACCAATAGGCCCAGGAAAATTGGCAATATACCAATATTAGTAAGGTGAAACAAATGTTTGCTTAGGAGCCATTACATCCCCTTACAGAAACAAACAGATTAAAAAAACTAATGAGTCTGCTGACAACTTTTACAAAAAATATGAATGCGCAGACTGACAATTCTAGTACGGAAATTGTCTATGCATTCAGAGAAATAGTTGTGGCCAAGTGAAATAAAGAAAAGAAAAAATTGACAAAAATAAACAATTGCAGAACTTATTGATGTGTGATAGAAATACTATGTTGTCTTTGATAGTATTCCAGCACGTAGGCTAACAGCTTTTATAATGTTTCTGACACTCCCAGCAGTGTTCTTTCGGCATACCCTCCGGCGGCTTTGCCCCCGGAGACAGTCGTGCCCCCCCGGAGAAAATCTAGCATGGAATAATTTTTGCCGTAAATTACAAATAAAGGACACAAACATAAAGTATGTTAAAATCTCAATATTATCTTTAGCCGAAAATATATAAATCGCAGAATGCATGGAAACATGCTAGATATGGCCGTAAAATAGCAAAGTTGTTAATTTTGACTTCTGAGAAAATGGGTATTGCTATAGAAATTTCTCGAAAATGTACCTCATTAGTTAAGGAGATTAGTCTTATGTAATATAATTTTTATTAGTATATTTTTTACGTAATTATTCATACTATATATTATATATATTATATATTATATTAAATATATATATATATAAAAAATATATATATATATATATATATAATATTATATATATAATATATATAGACTTATATAAAAAGCAAAAATAAAAGCTGTTAAGCTTTAAAATGAAATACACTCAGAATCATGCGATCTGAGCAGCGTAACTTTATAGATGTAATTATTTACCCCAAACGCAACTAAGGCTGCAAGTTAGTTTTTCCACTAGTTATTTCACCGAAAAAACCTGGAAAAATCCGGGTAAAAATCACGGAAAAAAAACAGAAACAAAAACAAAAGGATGCCGTAAAAGATAAAATTAATTATATTAATTTCAATTATCAGTTATTTTCAAAAAAAAAATATAATGCAGCATTATTTATAATATATAATAATATATATATATATTATATATATAATATATATATAATATACTTATTATATATATTGATAATATATATTAATTATATTATATATATATATTTATTATATATATTATATTTCTTCATCTACCTTTTTTTTTCCCGAAATTGGGAGTAGTGCGTTAACAAGTATCAAAAAAGAAAAGCAATAGATGAATATGACAAAAGTTCGGAAAGAAAATCCAGCCTTACCACCCCCTCATGCAAAAGCATTACAAATTGTTTCGGTATTCGTTAAAATCGATTGCAAAATACAATTAGTCAAATCATTAATCAAACGAACCAATCCTCAAAATCAAAATCTGCATTGAAGGAGATGTTATCTCATTTATAAGAATAGTGATGCTGTCTCAGAGCTTAAAGTACAATTTTGGATGGCTGGAAAGCATAATCACAAAAAGGACAACATTGCATTTCCACTTGCAGGGCGGTCATCTGCTGTAAATCAGAAATGAAAGTTTCCTTTTCACCTTTACTGTAATGAATGAATCCTTAGTGCCACCTCTCTTATCATCTTGCAATGCTATGACAAAAGAAGACTTTAGTATAAGACCAATATATTTCCCCCTAATTACTGAACCAAAATTGCACCTGCAAAATAGTGCAAATAAGTTGGAGACGTCAATAGTTACTTACAAAAAAAGCTTCGTTGTGAACTATGGAGGAGTTTGCATTACTGAAGAGTGCCCGCTGTTAGCTTGAAATAAAAAAAATGCATTTAAAGGATGAAAATATACTGCGATAGTGTTATCGAAGAAATTGAAGAAAGTTCAACGACAAATCAATTGATATAATTATATTTGCTAGTCGCTTGAGACCGTTTCATCATAACAAATTCACCGAGATATTCGAATTTAGAAGTTGTGCAGTGCGAGTGTAATGCGTAAAGGTGTACTAGTGACCTGAAATCTTTACTCTTTATATATCCAATTCCATGTTTGAAAGCAATATTTAAAGCAGATGAAAGAGCCATTGTCGAAACATATTGAGAGCGACGTAGATATGCTGAGTTACAAAAGCTTGGTGAAATCTTTCTGTCATTCCTCGAACATAGCCTGGGTAAAAAGATCGTCAGTACTTAGAACGAATACTAAGAGCACAAGAAATAGTAACTGCTGCCTGAACACTTAATTGCATTCGGCATGATTGATAAGCATGAGGCGGTCTGAGAACTCCAACGTGGATTGTCAAGAGTTCCACTGAAATTTGATTTTGATTTCCCTGACTTCCGCTGACAGCAGTAGTTGTTATTTTTGTGCTTATCAAAATATCTATTAAATTTTCAATTATTGCGAGCCATATTTACTCAGTTCACTATATTTAAATTATTGAAAATTACCTTTAGAAAAGCATGAAACACATCAAATTGGATGAAATTTAAAAATATTATTTTTTTATTAATCCAGCCAAAGCAAAATAGCCTTCCAACCCCCTCATTTTTATTTTTTCAAAAGAAACGGTTTCTTTATACAAAAAGAAATAAAAGTAAAAACTACATTGTACCTAGGGGAATAGCGTCCACTGTGATCACAAAAGTTCTAAATGGGAGATTTAGATTAACTTTTTCTTCTCAAGCATTGAATTTTTGAATTTTTATAGCGTCTTCTTCTGTTAAAGCCTTCAGTTTTTAACATCTTTCCTCGCTCTTCAAGGTATAATTGATCGTATGGATAATACTATCTTTTTCAACCTTTGATCTTCTTCTTTTCTTGCTGCTTTTGACTCTATGAGAGTGGTCTTCATATCCCTATGAGGCACTCTTACCATTTTGTCAACATTCTTTTAGTGATAGAACTTATGAATACTTTCGATGATGAATCTTTATATAGCATTGTGCACTTCTTTGAGAAAATCAGAACTTAGTTTCTTTTAGATTCTCCACTAAAACTGCTTTATTTACAGAAAACCTTCCTTTCACTGTTGTACCCATACGGAAAAAAATATGTTATCCTAATTTTAATAATTTCCAACAATTCCGCATAATATTGATTCCCATATACATATAGAAAAAAAAATAACTCATAAATATGGACAGCAGCACAAGATCACCATCCAAAAATAATTATAATTTTAATCAAGGCTGAATGAGCTACATGAAAAGTTAGGTATTTGCTTTTGTTTGGACACTATACGTGGCGTTGCTTGTTCTGAAGTGCTATGACATCAAACAATCTTTGTTCCCTCTTTCTGTTTCTGTAAAATTATACTAGGATCTAATGATGAAGAGCCCTTGGACAAGGCTTGTACTTCAGAGGACACCTTTCTAATATCTTTTCTGTTATTTTGATAAGCAAGCACAGTCTGGCGTTCAAGTTTGTCATGTAAATCAAATGCAAAAAGCTTAGTTGTTGGTTAATTATAAAGTCTGCCTTAAAGAAATTTTCTCTTTTTAATTTAGTACGAGACATGTAAATCTGTGAACAGGAATGAACCAAGTTCAGTTTGACGTCCCCAACCACTGGTCGTTAAAGTAAGTTTTTTTTTTTAAGATTTTATAAACAGAATAAATAAAAATACCTTCAAACTGCCAAAAATTCAATCACTTCGTCTAAACATAAAAAAACACCTCCAAAAAGATATAATTCCCTAAAAGAAAAAGATAATAAAAACAGTTAATTCACTAAGCATACATGCTCGTTAAAACACATTCCGATTACTATACCAATATCTTTAATCGGCAAGGATGACTTGGAACCTAACCTCTACAAACAAAATAGAAGCATAGTAAGTAATATAAGAACGAGCACTCCAATAAAATAAGATAACGCACACACAGTCAGCCACTCACTAAAGTCAGCGATCCCAAATTCATATGAGCTAACCACATAAAGCCACAATCATACCAACACCCAACTCACTACACTCCACGTCATTATATACATGATCACAAAATCATTCCACATCACAGTCTAGCAAAACTCACAAATAACACACCACCCCATACTGTAAAATAAAACACTAGTAAACTCACAATAAAAAACTTCATACACAATAATAATCAAAAATTTTATTGTCCATGATCAATTCAATCATATAGTTTTAAATTTAAAATTTCCCTGACTTCAGCATATTCTTAAACGTTTCCCTGACTTTCCATGACCAATAAAACGTTTCCCTGACTTCCCTGACTTTCCAGAAAGTAAAAAAACATTTATACTTAAATATAAAAAACATCTAGACTTGTATGCGACGAAGAAACTCGTCGTAACGATTCCTTAAACTTACTTCTTCAATACCCCTAACTTACTAAGAACTAAGTTGGAACGCCTACGACAATGTCATATATATTATATATAATATATATATATATATATAATATAATAATAGTATATATATATATATAGATATATATATTTAATATATAATTATATATATATTTATATATATAATATATACTATATTATAATCTATACACATATATAACTGTATTTGTTCAAAAAACTTTCTTTCGTTCTAAGAAAAGTCATATTTCTATACTTTTCGATATTGTAAATTATTTAATATTCTCTCATTAATATATGTTTTAGTACCCCTTATGTTATTCTTATTTAATCATACTTCCAATAAAATTCACAAATAGATTTGCTATATTTGCAATAATAACGATTTGGTATATTGGATATTTACTATTTCAGTAAGAAAGTATCTAATAAAACTAAGATTAGCGATAAAAAAGAATATCATTCTTTATTTTTAAGTAAATTATGTTAACTATGTGCCCACTAATCTCTGGTAAAGCCACCCCGAGAAAATGATCTGAAACGAAACCCTGACTCCAGTACCTTATCAAATCTGCTAGAATCTTTTCCAACTAAACTTAATTAAAAAATGTTATATTGCAGAAAAGATACCATGACGACCACGAAAGGTTAAGAGAATTGCCTGTACTTAAGCATAAGATATAAAAGGCTCTCAGCACTTGACTGGATGAAATGTCGAACATTTGTGATGCAAAAAACGAAGTGATTAATCAGCTTTAGAAACTATATAAGTCGAAAGTGGAAAAAGTATTGCGACACGTTTGACCTACTCCTTTGTATATATCTTTAGGAAAGACACAACAAATTAACATAAATGTAAAAGTGTTTTAAAATGCGCATCTCTTTATATAATTATAAATTATATATATTTATATATATACTTATATATATCATATATATATTATATATATAATATATATAATATATATAATATAGTATACTATATATAAATATAATATACTTATATATATATATATAATTATAATTATAGATGTTGCCAGTTTACACTAACGCATAATTTTTACATTTTAGGCGACAGCACATTATTTACAGTATGCTGCAAACCTGTCAGATTCTCGCGAATTATATCGTCAAACTGCTCATCAGCCTCACTTCTAAAAAACATGTTATGTGGTAGGAAGCACGGTTCTTTGCATTAAGATGAAATTGTATCTAAAAATTTATTGCTTAACACCGTTTATTTAATTGCTTTCAAGGTCACAGTTAAAAAGTTTGAATGATAAAAATTTGAATGGCCTCGAATTTATTTAGGTATTTGTTGCCGTTTTTCCTTTCAGTTAGCATATATGAAATGTCAATATTAGTTGGGTGATAGTAGATTTTATTGAATCAAATTATGCGAAGCCTCCATGTAATAAATGTAAGTCTTTTAATATTTTTCATGCTGCAGCGTCGCAAAGATACTATGTCGCAAAAGCCCTAGGATCAATTAATAACATTAGCATCGGTGTGTTATAGCGCACCTGGCACCTCCTATTACTCAGCTTACATTCGCATCATATTGCATGTATGTAAATAGCAACTTGCTCTTCTTTCTATGTATAATTGTCTGAATACCATACAAGACATAGGTTATGAGTTGTATTCAAATGCTTCATTGAAATCATTCATTGCAAGCAACTGCAGGGAGACGTTTTTAATATCGTAAGTATCTAAATATACACAATGTAATATTTCAAACTATCATTGTTATATTATGTAACTATTGTGCATTTCTACACAAGCTCAAATATAATGCATGGCAATTTTCGGAGACCACAGTTCAGAATGGAAATCATTCATAGAATCATCTCTCACCATCAATATTGATTCTCAATGAATATTAAATTTAGTTCATGAATGCTCTCATATTAATGCGGCACCATAAAAGATGTTACCATAATGTGCTTGTCAGTAGATATTCTAATATGACATACTTAATTTAATTCGCATATAAAGGCCATTACCGTCTCATAATATTAGGGCAATCCACAACCATGCCCACCATTTCGATCTCATGCCAGCAATTATCATTATTCATTTATTACAGCTGATGTTTCCGGTGCAATTTTATTTGTATCTTCAAAATTTTTACCACCCCCAAAAATATTTTTTATTGTTTCTCAAAATATATATTTATATTTATCTGAAGTGTTTCTTACCTACAACTTGTAGTATAATAATGAACTGCCAATAAAGGAATTACATTGGACCCTGACGTTACCAGTGCCACCTGGAGTGGCACAAAGAAACACTACAAATAGACCGGAAACCTCATTAACACAGACGCAGCATGAAAGATATTATTTATTATTATTATTATTATTATTATATTATTAATATTTCATTATTATATTATATTATTATTATTATTATTATTATTATAATTATACTTATTTTATATTTTTAAAATTATTAAATACAAACTGTCTATTTTAAGTATTTCTATATTTTTAATGTCATATTAAATTATTTTACTTATTATATCATATCTATTCTTTATTTTTTTTTTTAATTTATCATTATTTATTTTGGTGCTATCACCCGCTGGCTCACTAGCACCCTATTTAATTTCGCCTTCTTCACCACTGTCCGACACCTATCAGTGTCGTGAAAATACACAATTCCCCGCTGCTCCTCGCACCTGCTACAACCACCTGCCACAACAACCACCACAGGCTCCAGCTAGCACGCAGCACCGAACACTAGCACCAAGCACAGCCCTTAGCACACAGCACAGCCCAGCACCGGAGCACCACACCCTACACAACACCAGCACACGCAGAACACCTCCTTGCATCCCATGCAACCCTTTCACCCCACCCAGCCCCACCACCTCTGCAACCCCTGCCGTCCTACGCTTACCTTTGCACACCACCCAACCCCAGCACCCCTGCAACCCCTGCCACCTTTGCAACCTCTGCCTCCTATGCTTCCCTTGCACCTCACTCAACCCAGACCCTCAATCTTCACTACACTTCCCTTCGCACCTCCACTAACCCCATCACCTCATCTTCCTACATCTCATCCCTGCACCACATGCATCTTGCTCAACAATCTACTACACGCCAAAACCCATCACCCAACTCCCCGCTTGCACACCTTCTACGAGGACCGACACAGACACTCTGTTCCAATCCAACGGAGCTTCTTACCCCATAAGACCTCATCTGAGAGAGAGAGGTATAGCCGCCTCATGGCAGCGTTGTCCAACGCTACCCTTAAGAGAGTCCGCGACGCCTTCACAGGTACTGCTCTTCTCCCCCACCTATTACCACTACTCTTAAGGAAAGCTGCTCCTACTCCCTTGCTCCGCCACTCAGAGGACAGGTGAAGCAACTACGAGTCGTGAGCCTTGAGAGGACTAGGAACCACAGAGCTCTTGGTTCCTGTTAGCTCTGTTGAAGGAGCTCCAACCCGAGAGAGAGACGTTAGTTCGTCCCTCTTCTTCAAAAATCCCCTGTGCCCAAGATTATTTTTAGTCTCTTTGGTACCCTGCTTTGCATCTCTTCAAGAAGGTGGCGAGAAAGCGGAGCCCGCATGGGCGGCTATCGCTCACCGCGATCTCCGCCGTTTCTCTTTCTACATCCCTTTCCCCATTCCCCCCGCAACCCTTCCTCCTCCCCCGCTGCTAACAGTTGTTCCGATGCGACAGGACTTTCTTTCCTCTGCGTCGCCGTCTTATGATGCATGCGCTATTCTTAGCATTGAACAAGGATTTCCGCATTTGACATATTGAATTCGGGAGAACTGACTTCTATATGTCAAGGCAACATCGTACTTCGCGTTCTTCTCTCCGCAGGAGGTCTTCACCGCTCTCTTTCCTTCTCTTCATGTTAGGACTTGTATCCAACGGATACTGTTTACTATCACCACACTTATGGCAATCAAGCCAAAAAGTGTGCTTCGCCTGTACCTACCAGGGAGTAAACCACATATGCCGCCTTACAGAGCGGTTAAACTGGATACTGCCTTCCTACGCTCACACCATCTTCGTTCTCAAGTGTTTGACCACAACCACAGCAGTCACTATCTTTTTGACACCGCCGCTGAGAATCTTTCTACCTAGAGATCCTCAAAAAACGACTCTGCTCACCTCTCACCACACCGCAAGCCTCACGCGCAAATGCTGTCCATAGTCCATTTACGGAGAGGTTTGCACTCTTGGACCTCTCCCTCAGGAGAGAATTCCGGTAGTATTCATAGTCGCAGTCACACAGCCCATCCTTGGAGCCGACTTTCTCGCCCATTTCAGACCTCCTTGGGTTGATCTTGGAGACAACGTGTGGGATGCACCACTCCAATGATTTCCGGTATTCCCTTGCTCCTTCTGCGGCGAAACATCTCACTGATCGCGCCTACCGGACACCACTACCATCGCCATGGTACCCACTGCAAGAAGGAGTTATTCCTTTCCCTGCTCAGCCCCTGCTCTTCACCTCCCCTCCTCAGCATCAGATTCCTCATCACGTGGAAACTACTCTGTCACCCACCTTCGCCCGTGCTCGACGTCTTCCTCCGGAGAAGCTCAATGCAGCTAAGGCTGAGTTTGAGCATCATCTTGAGTTGGGGAAGTTCGTCTTCATAAGAAGAGTGGTCTTCTTCCTCTTCAACATACGTCCCTAAAGAACACAGGTGACGGAGGCCCTGTCGGAGACTTTAGGTCCCTCAATGCTTCACGCATCCCGATCTTACCGTTACTCAATCAGCCTTCACTTGACCATTTGAACGGTGAACACCATCTACTCAAGTTGATTTGTCAGAGACCTCATCACCCATATCCTGCTAGCTCCGAAGGAATCATCCAAGACGGCTGTCATATTCCGCCCTATTGGTCTCTTCGTATGCTCAGGACATGCCCTTCTGCGTCCGAATGCGGCGCAGATTCCAAGGTTTCACTATACTGTCTTACACTGTCTTCTTTCGCTTGAGCATATCTCGATGACCTTCATCATCGCGAGCCACACTCCTGTAAGGAACACCCAGAACATTTCTTCGCGCGTATCTTGCTGCCGGTCTAAGCGAATGTGCATTCGCTAGATTATAACCCAGCTGAAGTGATGTACTGGGTGTTTCTTACGCTACCTTCTCGCCACTACTGTCTCCGCAGAGGAGACGTCCTCTGAGACCTGTGGACGCCATTCCGTGCTTTTCTCTTCCGAAACACAAAACCAACTTCGCCAGTTATCCTCGGGCATGTTAACTTTATACCAATCGCTTCCTGCCATCAACATAGAACTTCCTCCGCCACCTTACCGCTCCTCCCTTCGCCCGAAGACGAGAGACAGCTCCACCACATGACTCGGTACGGATGAAAGCTTCGTACCACTTTTGACCACGTCAAGAAGCTCTCTGCATCCGCGTACGCTCGTTAGTCCAATCCACAGACTCAGCACCCGACCAGAATCAGGTAGAGGCTGTACGAATTGCAGTCGGAGGCGTCCCTGCTAGCAACGCCTGAATGATTCAGTGGGCAGCCTGCTCGCTTGTTTCTCACTAAGTTGCAAGCCGTGCTGAAACACGTTCACAGTGTTCAGCAGGGGCTTCTTGCTATATTACCTCACGCCTTCACATCCACTAACTTTACTGAAGGCCGCGAGTTCCAGCATCCCAAGGATCACAAGCCTTATCACGTTTGCGGATGGCATCTTCGGCATTTGAACGGCACTCGCCAGAGAACGCTCGTTCATCTGTTAGTTTGTTTCCGCCAATTCACAACCGATATAAGGCACATCTCTGAAGTGGACAATTTAACTGCTGATGCACTCTAACCGCATCGAGGTTAACTCTCGTCTGCTCTACCTTCCATCATATGCAGGGAACATAGCACACCAGGCTACGTAGAAGACACTGCTCTTCCCACAGATTCTCTCACTCACGCTGCATGGATCACTCTCCCCGATTGAAGAAGAAGCTCCTGTGTTGACATTCACAGACATCCACGCCCCTTCGTTCACTCCTACTTTAGAAAGCCATCTTTCAAACCTTCATTCCCTTATTCTCACCAGGTAAGTGCTCACAAAGCTTGTTACACACGCTTCGGGCCCAACGTTCATACCACGTGAAAAGGACTATAATGTCTTTCTGCCAGCGCTCCACGAAGTACAGAGCACCACAAAGCTTCCTCTAGGCACCTTATCTTGCCGCCTGCTGTGAACGCTTTCGAAAGGTTTCACATCGAACATCGTCGTCTCTCCTCCTCAGCTCACCGGTACCATTCCTCACTATCAATCGATTCGTTACCGATCGCACGAACCCATATCTCTAGCAGTGGTTACAGCGGAATCGTATAGCCAAGCTAATTATAGCTCACTGGATCCAGTTCGGAGTTCCCTCTACTATTACAAACCGACCAGCGTAGACAATGTAATCTTCTCCTTTGGAAAGTTTTTGCGTCTCCTTTATCTGATAAATACGAAACTACAGTTTCCATC
>JABUQX010017957.1:47500-55000 GCA_015478945.1 Trachelipus rathkii
TGAGGTGAGGGACGAGAGGGACGGAATGGGAAGTGAGCAGAGCGGGAAAGTAAATATATCAATCTGTGAAGAGGCCAGAAGGATATGTGGGGTAAAAAAGGTGGGAGCAAGTAGAAGGAAAGGAAGTGAAAGGTGGAGTGAGGAGGTGAAGGAGGTGGTAAAGAGGAATGTGAAATGGTTGGGGAATAGGAGAAGGGAAAGCGGGGAGGAATATAGAAGGGTTAGTTAGAGTACAAAATATGGGTTAGATAAGAAGTGAAGAGAAATGCAACAATGAACGGTGCAGAAAAGTGACAAGAAACAGGGAGCAAGACATTCTCTGGAAAAAGAATAGAAAAGAAGAAGATGGAGGGGGTTAGAGAGAGGGTTAAGTGTGAGGGAAGGGTGGATAGGAGGAGTGATAGGGTGAGTGGGGGGAATATTTTAGAGGATTATTGAATGAAATGGGTGGGAGAGGTGAGGATGGGGTGGGCGGGAAGGATATGGGAAATACTGGAAGAAATTATTATTAGTGTTAACCAAAGGAAAGGAAAGTCCACAGGTCTGATGGTGTGAGTATGGAAATGTTACAGATGGGAGGTAGAGGGGTGGAGGAATGTACAGGTTATATAATTTATGTTGGAGGAGGGGGAGAGGTTCCACAGGATTGGAAGGATGGTTGTTTCCCCTGTATAAGGTGAAAGGGGATAGGATGGAGTGTGGGAATTATAGAGGTATTTGTCTCTTGAGTGTGTAGTAGGAAAGTGTATATGGGAGAATACTAATTGAGAGGGCGAGAGATTTAACGGAAGAGAGAAGGGGTTGGGGAAGAACAAGGAGGATTTAGGGTGGGAAGGGGGTGTAAACAAGTATTCACAATGAAGATGCTTGTGGAGAAAGGTATAGAAAGGAAAGGGAAAGTGTGTGGGTGTTTTTTAGAGAGAAAGCATACAAGATAGAGTGAAGAGGGGGAATTCATGGGAGGGTGCTGAGGAATATGGAGTAGATTAGGTAAAGGTATTAGGGTCTTTTATAGGAATAGCAGAATGTGTGTGAGAGTGAGGGGAGAGTACGTTTGGGGGGTAGAGAGATGAGACAGGGATGTGTAATGTCACCGTGGGTTTTCAATTTATTTATGGAGAGTGTCTGCAGAGAAATGATGAGGGAGGGGAGAGGGGTGGAACTGATGGATAGGGGTGATAGATGGGTAGTGAACATGATACTATTTGGGGATGATACTGCCTTAGTGGCGAAGAATATTGAAGAATTCAGAAGGGCTGAAGTATTTTGGTGAAGGAGTGAGAGTGTGTGGACAAAGGGTCTTAAGTAACCAGGTAAGAGGTTAGTGTTTGAGGAGGAGAAACAGAGGGATGGGGTTGGGGAGATTAGAGAGTAGGAGTATTAAATGAAGCAAGTGCTTTCGATATTTAGGATGTGGATTTTGGTAAGGGAAGGAGGGATGAAGGAAGAGATAGATCAGAGAGGAGAAAGAATGAGAGCATTGAGTGGTCTGAGGGAATTATGGAAAGGGGGATTTATCACACAAACTTAAGATAAGTATGTTTGAAAAATTGTGTTCCAGCGGGTAATTATATATGAAACATGGGGCTGAATGCTGGGGTCCGCTAGTTATTACTGGAGTTGGAGACAGAAAGGGTTGGAGCGGTAGCGTAAGCTGGTAAAGAGAGAGGATTAGAATAAGGTGATAAAAGAGAGAGACAGAAAGAATGGTTTGGTGAGAAGAGCGGAGAAGGGAAGTTAAGATGCATTTGGACATCTGGAGAATGGAGATGATGAGTTAAGTGATGTGACTGAGGATGATGGGGATGGGGAAGGAGAGAAGGGGGAGACCAAGAAGAAGGTGGATTGATATAAAGGAAATGCTGGAAGAGAGAGGGATGAGGAGGGTGGAGGAAGGTAGGTGTTGGCGTAGAGATAGAACGGAAATGGAGGAGGTGGGCGGGGGCGAGATGAATGCAGGCAATATGAATTAGGGAAGCTTCTACTTTGACCACTTGACGCGCCTTGCTCGGAAGACTTTTGTTCAACATTTTTCACTCACACAGTGTTACATATATGCATTTATATATATATATATATATATATATATATATATAAGGCAGTACATAGTATATATATTATATATATACATACATATTATATATATATACAGATATACATATACGTTATTATTATTATTGTTAGTTATTGTTACATATTACATATTACATATATTATTAAATATATATATATTATATATATATATATGTATATATATATATATTTAATATTATTACACATCATTGTTATTCGTAGTATAAAATCACTATCGGTTTTAAGATTATCCTTAAATATCATTATATTCTTCTGTTCGATATTATATATTGAGCATATATATATATATACATACAATATTAGCTAAAGATAATAGAAATAGCATATATATATATATATATATATATATATATATATATATATATATATATGGCTAATTAAAAATTAACTAATGAACACACAACAAAAATCACTATCGATAAAAATATAAATCGGAGGAAATCTGTAACCCCGCGGCTTATATTTCAATTTATTAAATAAACGTCTTTCACAAAAATAATCTTCGAGGCATGCGTAATGATAATGTAAGTTACTCATAGCGTCAATGAGAGCATAAATAATATGGTTATTTACCCAGAAAATGATTAAAAATACTTCATAATTCTACCCTTAAAGAAACAAATATGCATCATCAGTTGTCAGTTGCATTTGGGTAAGCGCCCATACCTAGCATACACCCAGGGTCCCGATATGGCGCATATATATATATATATATATATATATATATATATATATAGATATATTATTAAGCATATATAAGAGCATATTATGCTGATATATCCATCCATCCATATTAGTTATACATATACATTAGTTACATATTACATATATACATATACATATATTAAGAGTTCATATTATTATACATTATTATTATAAACATATATATTGATATTATATATATTAGTTATTATATATAGTATATATATATATATATAGTTATTATATATATATGTTATATATATTATTATATTATGTTATTATTATTATATATTATATATATTATATTATATATTATATGTTATATAGTTGGCTACATATATATATATACATACATATTACATACATATTATATATATATTTCATACATATATATATATATATTATTTCATATATATATATTATTATTATATTACATATATACAGCATATATATATATATATATATACATATATATATACATATATATATATATATATATATATATTGTAATACATTTATACAAATATAAATATATCATGTAGAATTGCAGTTGCAGTTGCAGGTGTGCGAAACAGGTGATTTTGACAGTTGAATTTATCTGCATGAATATAATTCAAAATATATAAATTCGAAGAAAGTGTTTTGCACCAACAGGGCAATCCCATAATAATTAAATTCATTTAATTTCGGTTGTGTATTTTAGGTTAGGATTATTACAGAAGTACTTAGTAGAAAATTGATTAATTCTTTCACAATTATAAAATTATAAATTATAAGGAATTTGACTTATTTTCATCCGAATTGTTTAAAAATAATTTTGATTTTTAAAGAAAAATATGTTTCCAACATTTATAATTCTTCAAAATTATGTGTAATTTTATGTAGATATAGAGCTTGGTAATTTGAAATTTAAAATTTGTAATTTTTCTTTTTAATTTTTTCTTTTTAAATTTACTGGAAATTTTTCTTGATAAAATTTAGCTTTATTCTGCTATTGTGATGAGATCGCTTCTCTTTCCTTGCTTGTTTTTTGAAATTATTTATATTTTATTGTTGAATTCATTCACAATATATATTTATATATATATATATATATATATATATATAGTAAAACAAAACTATATTATATTATATTATTATTATTATGTTTTATATATATATTTATATTATTATATTTCATATATACATATATATATATAGTTATTATTATATATATATACATATACATATAGTTATAATAAGTTTAAGAGAAAGTATTAGTTATATATTATTACATATATTATACATATATTATTATTATATATTATTATTATATATATATATTATTATAGGTAAAGTAAGACTCAAATCATAATGAAGTCAAGTTTTAAGACCTTGTCTTCATTACCCTGTTACCATATTTTAATAGGAAAGATGTAGCATTTAAAGAACATACGAAACATGTCTTCATTACAAGAAATGTCTTAATTATACAGAAAGGCAAGAAAAGAGTTGAAACTTGACAAATAGTTCCATTAGTGATTTTTGTTGTCATAAATAGGAATACAGAGTGTCCCTAATTATAAGTTCGGTTATAATCAGAATGGAAATAAAATCCGTCCTTATGATTATAAATAATAACTTTAAATAATAATAATAAAAAGTTTTCTAAAGTTTTCTATGTTTTTTTTATTTGTAATAAAAAAAACTATTCCTTTAAGTTTTCTTTTTGGGTTTTCTTAGTAGATTCTTGAAATCAAGGTTTCTTTTTCTCTTTCTGCGCAATTAAACTTTCTTTTTTTTTCTTTTCTTTTCCTTTTTTTTTCAGCGGTGTTAATGGTTTCTTTGAGCTTTCCGTAAAAGGAAAATATAACAGGTTTTTCTTTGCTTCTTTTCTACGCTATTAAAATCGATGTTTTAACTGAAAAATGTTTACTTTTATATATATATATATATATATATATGTATAAAATATAAAGATTTGATTAGCTGAAGATAGGTTATATATATATATATATATATATATATATATATATATATATTAAGGTTATTATATATATATATATATTAGTTGTTATTGGGCCATTATTATTATTGCCATTATCCATTGACCTTTCATGCGAACACATATTATTGAAAGATATACATATTACATATATATACATATATATATATTACTATTAATATTATTACATACATAATATTGATATATTATACAGTTGAGTTATTATTACATATGCATACTCCATACATATTGGCTACTACATATATATTTGATAGTTAAATAGTTAGCATGTATATATTATTATTATTAATACAAATATTATTATTAAAGACATATTATATATACAATATTACATACATATACATATATATATACATATATATATTACATATATTATATATATTAATATTAGTTATTAATCTTATACGTACATCATCAACAACATTATGAGACAAAGAGGTTAAGGTTGTTATTAGCATATATTACATATATATTACATATATATTATTCATATATAGGATTTTATTTATATATACATTACTATATGTTATTTCTATATATAGATATGTGATTACATATATATATATTATTATTATATTATTATATATTACTATATTACGTATATCAAAGAGTTATTACATATATATATATTATATACATACATATTATATATATATTAGATATATATATTATTATTATTATTATTATTATATATGTTATTATATACATATATATATTATTATTACATATACATTATTACATATTACTATCATAATGATATGATATATATATATATATATATGAAAAAGAAAAATATATATATATATATATATTAAGTTATATATATATATGCTATAAGAGCATATATATATATATATATATTAATTCCGTAGATACGCAGGCAATGATATTTTTCGTAATCTTTGCATATCCTTAGAAAATGATTCTAATTATAATAATTATAGCCATGAGAATAAAAATAATCACACACACACACCCACACACACACACACACACACAATAATAATAATAATAATAATAATAATAATAATAATAATAATATTGAAAGGTCTAAAGCTGGACATCATGTAACTCATAATCCATAAAAAGACTCAGTAACACAAATATATATATTTGGAATCAGCGGGAAAAACTGAGGGGTTTATTTGCATTTATTGGTCGGAAATATTTAAAAAAAATTTTTTTTCTTCTTCCTATTTAGTTGCCTCTCGAGCGACGAATAGAGGGGGACGAAGTCCCTCCGACACCGGGAGGCCGAGAGAGATGACTCCCGCCATCTCTGGTGGAGCACCTATGGTATTCCATTAGTTAAAAAAAAAAATTTCCTTTACACTTTGGTATTACATTAACTAAAGACTCAAATCTTAAATAGGAAAAATATATATATTTTTTAAATATTCCGGACGACGAATAAAATGCAAAAAAAAAAAAAGGAATCGAAATAAAACTAATTAAAATAAAACTTAAACCCATTCTTAAAATTTTCCTGATTCCAAATCAGCACTGTAGGTGCTGTCTTTCTCGAGTTACATGATGTCAGCTTTAGACACTGATATATATAGCAGTATATATATATATATATATATATATATTGGTTATTGTTGTTATATATATATATATATATATATATATTATTACATATATTACATATATATACATACAGAAATCATTTTTAAAATAATCCTTAGCTCAGCACGTTGACGCGCAAATCCCAGCTAAACATTTTAGCAATGTACTTTATGTCCGCTAATTTCTTTATCGTCTGTTTAATAAGAAATACTATATATATATATATATTTGAGATAGTATATATATATATATATATAGCATATTATACATATATATATACATATGCTACATATATTATATATATATATATATATATAGGTGTGTGTGTATGTGTGTGATTGCCCTAAATATCCCCTTTAATAACACTTCTTGTTAGCATTTAAGCTTGATGATCAAGATAGATACGGTATACAGATCGTTTGTGTTTCGTTCCTTTAAACTTTTCAAAGGGTGAAAGAAAAAAAGGAAACATTAAAATACCTCTTCAAAATTCCGAATTGATGACATGAAAGTCACAGTAATAAACATCGGCTTAAATATACGTGTTATTATTATTATTATTATTATTATATTATTATATTATTACATTATTACATTATTATTTTGCCATTATTACATATTAATATTAGTTATTAATATTATTATTACTTATTACATATTATTATTTTATTGTTTTATATCAGCTTCTAATTTAATGTGAGATTTACAAGCCTTTTCCAACTTCCTAAAGGTATCAACCGCTTTATGATTGATTTTTTTAAGGACTATTCTGAACTTTTAATCTAATATTTCGCCTGGCCACTTCAGGCATCATCAGAGACGAGTTCTAGACTAATTTAACAATTGATAAAACAAAATAAGTTATTTAAATTTAAAATATAAATGTGAAGTAACAAATTAAAGTTTTATAACGAACGTTAAATCTAAAATCCTTAAATATCAGAGAGATCTTCAACTGTGAAAATAAAAATGTTCAAAAAATTTCCATTTCATTATACTTGATGTTGATAGTTTTTTATTAAGAGGGACTCAGCAAGCCTCAATTCAAAAAAAAAAAAAATTTCCTGCTAATAATAATAATATAATTAATAATAATATAAATAATATAAATAATAATAATATAAATAATA
>JABUQX010017957.1:62500-72752 GCA_015478945.1 Trachelipus rathkii
TAAATATAAAAAAAGTATAAGATAAAAATATAATAAAGTATATAATAAGATCATTTTACATGTATTGCAGAATGTATTGGATATATAAGTGGTAATATATAGAACAACAAAAGGAAAAAAATAGATATTTAGTTTTAATAGAAATAGTAGTACGAGGCTCTGTTCAACTGAAGGTAGAATAAATAAAAGGTGAGAAGATAATGATAATATGAATATATAATAGGAAGAAAATAGAAAAAAAGGTATATATAATATATATATATATATATTATATAATTATATATATAAATACATAAATCTAATATCTAATAATAAATATACGTAAATAAATAGTAAAATAAAAAATATAAGTAGTATATTATAATATTAATTATATAATAATGTAAACAAACAAAATAACAAAGAAAAAAGAAAAATAAAAGAAGAATATAAAGAAGAAAAAGAAGAAAAGAAGTAATAATAAATAAAATAAACTATATATATAATTAGAAATAAAAATATAATAATAAGAAAATAAAAGATAAAGAAGGCAGAATCAGGAAGAAGAGAAGTAAGAGTAAGAAGGTAAGAATATAATAAGATAAGTGAGAGAATGAAACTATGAAGGATATAAATAGTTAAAGATAAACAAAGTGAAGACATAATATATATATTACTAATAAATATATAATAAAATAAATATAATAACAATAATATAATAATATAATTAAAATAAATAACAAGACTAAGAATTAAAATTAATAATATTAATATTAATAATTAATAGTAATTATAATATATATATTAATTAAATAAATTAATTAGGACATAATTTGTCTTGAGAATTTGATGTTTGTTCATGATGAAAGTTAAAGTGTACATTTTTTAGAAAGCATATTCAGCTTCTAATAATAATTGGTTTTAATAAAAGGCAGAATAAAGACTATAAATGACAAAGTGTATTATCATCTCAAACTCATTGATTATCAGTCAGAGCCTATATGGTGGTTCATGTTCTATTTGTCAGGCCTTATTATCTGCTAAATAAATAAATTTTTGTATTCCTTTTGATTTGATTATACTTTTTAAAACTGAGTTTAGTTTGTTATTAAACTAATAATAATATATATTATTACTATTAATATATATATATATCTTATTTAATATATATATATATATATAATAATATAAATATATATATATATATATAATATAATATATAATAATATATAATATAATATATATAATATATATATAACTATAGATTATAATTACATTAATTATATATATATATAATATAATATAATATATATTATATTAATATTAATATAATATATATATTAATATATAATTATATAAATATATATATAGAGAATATATTAATTTATATATATATATACTTGTAATTTAATTAAAAAAGACCAAATTATAAGCTATGAACAAATATAAACAAAAAACTATAAATTCTTAATGAACTTGTAATAGAAGAAGAATAACTCATGTTCTCTCTTTGTTTATTGTCACTTATATTAATTAGAACGTAACAACTAATAAATATTATTATCGTAAACATTATCTAGTGAATGCAAAATGAGCATTAACTAAGCAATTAAATTATACACTTAATTATTTTTTATGAAATCTGGCTCTTCAAATTAATATTAAATTTTAAACTTAATTCGTTCGCCTACCTGATCTTACCTACCACATATATTATATATATATAATTATCGTACACGATTCATACCGTATATTACGATTTTATTATTTATATATATAATAGCTGTACCCTTTATTTCTTCTTTAAAAAGTTATATAAAGTATCAGGAGATCACTATTGAATGGTGAATCTCTAATAATTGATATTTTTACAAAAAAAATTGGGAATTTATTTTTATTTATATATATAGACTGTAGGTAAAGGGTCATATGGCACTTAACATATCTCCACAGAATCTATATTTCGGATAAGCTGTTTCCTTGGTATATGTATACGGTTACCTTATAATAGTTGGGTACACGCCCAAATTACATTCATCATTAATTGCCCAGTAGTAGGAATCTACGTCAGAATTAAGCTTATATATATATATATATAATATATATGTATATATATAAATAATATAATATATATATATATAGTTATAATTCAATGGAAACAAAGCTTTTGCATTTTCTTTTATATATTATTTTTTACTCTACAAGATTAAGGAATCAAAACTACTATTTACATAAATAAAATTTACAGGAATTTATTTTATATAAATATAGATTTAAGACTAACAGCACTCTAAAGTATTATATATATATATAATAATATATATATATATTATAATATTTATATTAATATATAATATATATATAATTATATTATATATAGATATATATATATTAATATATATATAAGAGATATATATATTTATTTGTATCTTTTTAGTCAATATTTTGTATATAATCTTATAATTTTATATAAATAATTGTTTATACGAAATATATGTACATATATTATTATATGATAAGTAAATAAAAAGAATAATATTAGTAAACAATACAATTAAATAGTGTTTGTACATTATGTAAATGAAAAAACCTAAATATAATAATTGAATACCTAATGCATTTTAATTAATAATTAATAATAATATATAATTAATAATAATAATAATAATATTAATAATATTAACTATAATAAATCAGAAAATTAATAATTGTAAATAATAATTCAGAAAATTCAATATATAATAATTATTAAATAAATAATAAAATAATGAGACATGCTAATTTAAGAATCTTTAAGTTATCCTAATATAATTATAGGGCTAATAATATACATAAATAATATATTATAATAAAAAATAATAATATTAATATATAATATATAATAATATTATATAATAAATATTAATAATATATATTTTAAACACAAAAAAAAATATTTAAAATAAATAATTTAAAAACTAACATAAAATAAGAAAAATAATATGATAATAAATATTATGAGTATGTGTGCCTGTATGCAGGACTATTTAGAAAAAGGGAGTGAATATTATAGAATATGCAATTTTACGGAACTCATTGATAATCAATAATTACTAATATATTAGTCAAGTATAATATATTACAAGTATATATAGATAAAATTCAACATGTCAGATTAGAATTGAATAATAATCTGAATTTCTAATATTTATGACTAATAACTATATTAAATAATAATAATTAAATTAATAATAATAATAATATCAAAAAGATATAAACATTCGTACACTTACTTATCAAATATTTGAATATTAGGTATAAATGGGATATCAGATTGTTAGACCATAAAGTATATATATAGGTAGGATCATAATATTTCACTTAATTTTACAGTCCTAGATTATTGTGATCCAATAATAAAAAGAATCATCTTTTCATGAGCTCTTATATAATGCCATTCAGGTGTTATTATTCAGTGATCTGCTATATTGATTAACATTTGTAATTATTTCTAATATGTTATAAAAATATAGTATATTTTTATTATATAATAATAATAGTTTGTTTTATGCGTACATATCTCTATTACAATCTGTAACTGTACAATTTTATGTATATGATGTAGTGATTTTTGACCTACATATCTTGTAGAATTAATGCCATAAAATATTCAAAATCTTCTGAGTTATTACACCGATATTTTACACTTATTATTCCTATTGTAGAGTATAGCGACTTCTTTTCTCCGAGCTCTAAAAAATCTTGAGCAAATCCAGCATTATATGTGAATTTTACTAAACCCCCAATCACTTGTTTAATAAATAAACTAAATAAATAATATGATCATATTGAGAACAAAGGCTTCGTATACAAACGGCAATAGCAAATTTGCGAAATTCTGTGTAGAGTTATAACCGCTAGAGCACCGATACACATATACTTCAAAGTGTAAAGATTAATAGTTTTGTAATATGTGGTATTAAATTGTGGTATGGCCTGATTTTTTAATTATAAGTTGTTTTATCTCTATATTGTAAGTAAAATATTGCTAATGTCTTTCCATTACTCAGTTAACTTTTTTATAAATTAATATCAAAATTATGTGAGTCAAGAATAATATTATTTCTCTTTTTTTATTTTTTTTGGAGTTTTTAATAATGATAATTATTTATTAATAAAAAAATATGCGTCTTCCTATTAACCAATAATACGTCCTGAATAAAATAATTCTATATTTATTTAATAATAAAATGAAATTTTTATTCGCAATTTAATTTATTATATTACCCTAAATAATATTTATTTATAAATTATAAATAGTGTGAATAATATGACGAAATTTAATTTATCCACTATCCAATATCAATTAATAAAATAATTATTCTAGATAACAAATATATACTAGAATATAATATGTAGCTATCTTATATATATATCTAGTAAGATATATATTTATATGAATTTAAATAAATATCTTTATATTTTTGATATTATTATTATCCATAGGATGAAATAAATTCGTAAATAGGAAAAATATTTATTTATTTTTTCTGATCTAAATATAAAATAATGAGTTCCTTTGCCATGAGTAGAATAAAATTTTATAAATACAAATAAAATCAATAGTCTAAATAATACTACGGTCAATACTGCACTCTAAAACTCATGATACACATGACCATATAAAATAAAAAATAATTATCTCATAAATTTTCATTTTAGTATACATATATAATATCAATATATAAATAAGGTTCGTAGTATTACGTCCATCATATGCGGTCAAAAATCTAAAAGAATTGTGTAAATTATTATAAACGATCAATATTTTTTGCCAAAATATTTATCAATCTGATCTCCTTTCGTCCAAAAACAGGTTTCAGATAAATGATAATATATACCAGTTAAAATCTACTATTAGAGACATCACATCGAGTAATATAAAAAAACGCCAGAATAATCACGTTATATATAGAAATCCAGAATAAGCTCATTTCCTTTTTTAATTATTGATTAATAATTAATTCAATTGTTTCTATTACATGATGATATCATTATACCAAAATAAAACCCCCCTTTAAAATTAAAATATAAAAATAATTATAATACCAATAATAATATATTTAATTAATAATAATAATAATAATTAATAATTATAATAATAATAATAATAAATAAAATAATAATAATTAAATAATAATAATTAATAATTATAATTATATAATTAAAAATAATAATTAAATAAATATTAACAAATATGATTAAATTAATATAATAAATATTAAAAGATAATAATATAATAAATAATAATTAATAAATTATATAAACTCATATAGGAATTATATAAGTAGAAGCTGACTTCAGATTAATTAATTGATATATATAAGTGTAATAGAATGGTATTTAGGTAAAAGTAGTTAAGGTATAGATATAGGTAATTAAATTAAGTTAAATGGTATAATAATAGAGAGGTTAAGTAAAGGTATAATGAAGTTAATAAATTATTAATAGGTAGTGATTTTTACCCAAAAATTTAATGTATGTACCTTTAATTAAAATATTTATTAAATAACGATACATTAATTATTGATTTTCGTTCCTGGAGTCAATATCAATTCCTGAATATACAATAGCACTATATATATATAATATAATAATTAAATTAATTAATAATTAATATATATAATATAATAATAAATAATATAATAATATATAAATAATTAATAATAATTAATTAATAAATAAATATAGATAATATAAAAATGTCTTTATCCCTGTTGTGTATTTTAATTAATCGATATAGTAGATGATATACCCTCTATAGCTCACTCCTCCGTGTCGGTTATAGTCGTATATATTAAATACCTATTAAACTATATATATATATGGATTATAAGCATTATATATAGGCTGTCAAATTAGATAGTAGGTTAGGAGTATATATTGATATAGTGATACAAGTTGATTATATCTCATTTTAAGTGTTAAGAATTTATATTAATAATATGTATATAATATATATATTAATAATATATAATATATACATATATATAAATATATATATGTATATATGATATATATAATATATAATTATTATATATATAATATTAATATATATAATATATATATATATATATATAATATTAATATATAGATATATAATATTAATATTAATATAATAATAATTTATTATATCTGTTAATATAAATAATTATTTTTTATCATTAATCACTTAAAAAGCTTATAAATTTGGATTTCACTATATATTTATAATAAATTTTTCTTACATTTTTATAAGATAGCACAAAACCATAATACATTAGAATTCAAACTGGGTAGTTTTTTTCACGAAACCATTCTTAAACTGCATAAGATTTTATCTTATTAATGATTCTCCTTCAACTATATTATATAATTATATATATATTTATATATATATTGAGTAAAAACATGAGTAATATGATATAATAAACTTATTTAGTCCTAAAAAAATAAGTGAATTAAAAATATTATAGTCTTATTGACCTTCTACACACCAGAAAAACTACGACAAAATTAAACGTATTCTTTATATAGACTTATGTTTTAGGTCTATTCTTTCGAGTAAATTTTAGTTTTTTAGATTTTAATTATAGTAACTTATGTCATGTATAATACTCATTTTATCATTTGTCAGCCGTTTTAACTATTATTTTCAATATATGAACTATGAGCAATTAAGTAATAATATAATATATATAATTTATAGTATATATATATGGTATAATATAATATATATACTATATATATAATAATATATATATAATATATATATATATATATTATATATATATATTAAATTATTAAATATATATATATTATATAATATATAATATATTAATATATATATATATATATTAATTATATATAATAAATAAATATATTATATATAAATATTATATATATATATATGTTAATATTAATAATAATATAATATTATATATATAAATTATATTTATATATTATATATATAATAGTATATTTAATATATATATATATTACTAATTTATATAATATATATTTATATATATTAATATTAATTCTTATGATTTTTATCATCTTGCCATCAAGGATGATATTAATTTAGTATTGTAGTTATATTAATATCCGTATATTATATTATATATATATAATATATATTACACCACCCTTTTCATCTACTCACAAGACTGTAATAGATGATAGGAAGTGTCAACATAATACACTTTGAGGAAAATAAATGATAATGAGCATAGTATAAAAGTATGACGCTATATCGATAAGATGAAGCCCAGCCTTATACCGCCCCTCATTGATACTATTTGTGATAAAACTCACCGTTCAAGTCTAAAATATATCCATCCTATGAGCTTCATACGACCCGTAACGGGTAACTATATCATTATACTTAATATGATATCTCTATCAACTATTAATTAGTTTCATATTCATTTTGAGCCGAAGTAGTGCGGGTCATTATCCAACAATCCATCATCACACAACACTAGCAAACCCGCCATTCACTCCTATTATGCAGCCTTGCTTCTTAGTGTCATATCACCAAAATACTATCAGAAAAGATTACTTCTCTACAGAATTCTATCTTCCATAATTACTAGTATCTACACCCGTGTTTTAATGCGTAGCAACCCAGTGAATTTTCGCTGCTCGTCAGTCTTACATACCCCCACACATCATCCACCGAGTCTCATACTCAGAGTACTCTTGCACAATATATATTCCAAATTTAAATAACCGCATTCACAACTAACCTATACAATATTAA
Source organism: Trachelipus rathkii (assembly GCA_015478945.1). Classification (NCBI taxonomy): domain Eukaryota; kingdom Metazoa; phylum Arthropoda; class Malacostraca; order Isopoda; family Trachelipodidae; genus Trachelipus; species Trachelipus rathkii. The sequence continues at coordinate 70,263 of JABUQX010017957.1, forward strand.
CCAACATGATCACCAAGAATCAATTATGCAACGTACCTGGCTCTATATACTCATCAAATTACCACCTCATCTCAATCCTACTCCTAGACGCTATCATTTTAACACTCGGAGATCAATCATATTATAATTGAATGTGAATGACAACCATTTCCTACATGTCCTCTGGATCGGATTGTCCATGCATATTGAATGTTGAGCGAATAATTAAAATTAATTATCTATCTATTGCTCAATCGCCATTCTCCCTTTCGTTGCACTCTTATGCCGTAAAGGAGTTTTATTATATAAATAAGTTAAATAACAAGCATAAAAGCATCATTTAAATATCCCATCTTAGCAGTGCTCCAAAAAAATCTCAGTCAATTATATTGCTTCCAACACTTAAATTTAAACTTTTATCTTTTCATCTCAACAATTGATAATACACTAATCTGACACCTCTCTCGCGCCGTGATATATAAAGTACCTTTTTGCCCCCCGTTTGAGCCAGAGTAGTCTCTAAATATTTAATACTGACATATTCTTGATTTATCATCAGAGATAGAAAAGCAACCTCTCGATATTCTTAACGACTCTCTGTTTGACTTCCCTCTACTTCTTATCATTTTCTCTAACTCTTTTACCATCTCTTATCTCTCTAGCTCATTTAACACGAGTATATACTTAAGCTACTTTTACATCACCTACTGCAAAATCTCTCTAACCAATCCTTTCAAAAAAAGTAACACTCCGTGCTAGATGTTCCTCTAATACTCAACCAATACTCTCAATAGAAGTGTCGCGAAGTAAAATAGAGAATAAAACACTCCCTATTCTTTTTTCCATTTCTCATCCTCACCTACATAACAAACAATATTTAAAACCTTCATTCCACCCTGTAGCACCTATCCGATTACATTAATAGATTGTGCGTGTCTCATAAATCAAATTAAAAATCACCTTCCACCCCAAATATAAAAATTAATTTTAAAACTATATTTATTCAAAATATACTTATCGCACTGAACATTTATGCATTTATCTGTCAATAAGAGTAATCAGTGCGAGAATTGTATATATGTATGATGGAAATATGTTTTTCTAAGTTTATCGTATATATCATAAATGAATAGATAGAACTCCCATACACAAGGAACATTAAACACAAATACTCATATACTACACTTTTATTATATTTATAAAAACACATCAATTTACAACTTACATCACACAACCTACATATCGTATAATCACAACTATTCAATCTATAGCAGAAATTTTCTGTACTTTTGTTAAATATCAAATCAGACGAAGTGATAAATTAATTGATAGTGAAAATGAGAAAATGAACATCTTCTCGAGAGTAATGAATAAATTGGATAATAACTTTTATTCCCAACTCAGAATTTTTAATTTGTATGTATTTAACGCTTTATAGGAATTATTATTAATGTGTAATTATATTATATATATACTTGATTCAAAATGTAATTCTATATACTTATTCTTAATTCAATATATCTATATACTATATCTATCTATCTAATTACTTTAATCTATTATCTATTCTTATCTATCTATTACTTCATCTATCTTATACTTAATCTATCTAGTAAGCTTATTTCTCACACTTATATACGATAAAAATGATATACTTATTTTAATTTGTATTTAATATATAATTTATTTAAAATATATATAACATGATGTTTTTAATTAATTATATAAATATTAATCAATATACTTATATATATATTATTACATATATAATATTATATATATAATATATATATAATATATATAATATAATATATTAATATATATATATATATAACATATATAAATATATATATATTATATAAGTATAATATATAATATATAATAATATATATATTATTATTAATTAATATAATTATTACATATATGAGTATAATATAGGTATGTTTTATTAATCGTGTTAATATAGTATATTAAGTATATGTAAAGATCCCTATATAGTCTAGAATCATAAATAGTAGTATAATAATGATCTATAAGGTACAATGCTCGTTCGAAAAGTAATTCATCAAACCAACTAGATTCGTCGGTTCTGCGGAAATAATACTTGAGATTGTCAGAACTGAAATAGATGATGCAGGGAACATTTGTTTCATCGTGAAGAATATTGTTTTTATAGCTATTTGAACTATTGCGCACGTTACAGTCGCTGAGTAAGGGTGGTTGCCGATGATGATATATTAATATGGTTAGTAGTTTTGAATGAATGTCGAGTATTTATTTATAAGTGAGAATGTAGGTGAAAGAGTTGAGAGATTAAGCGAAAAGATAAACCTTGAGGAACAACAAATCATATAACTAATTAGATATAAAGGTAACGACCGTATGAAAGCGAAGGCATAAGAGAAATATAATATATATAATATATAATATTATATATATAATATATATATTATAATATATATAATATTAGTCTTTCTATATAACATATAATCTCTCTCTTATGCTCTCTCT
>JABUQX010017958.1:0-58038 GCA_015478945.1 Trachelipus rathkii
TGTCTTCGGATTTGTAAGAGCTTGTTATACTTTTTGGAGTAACTGGTTCTAAAAATTTATTTTTGTTCAAATGTTGAAATTGGAAATTTTTGGATTTTTGTGGTCGAACATATAAATGGCTATTCCTCCTGAAATACAAGTCGTAGAAAAGTGATTTTGATGATTTTAGAAAGGTTTTTGTGTGAGGAACACTAGGGTGTCTTCGGATTGTAATAGCTGATTATTACTTTTGGGGAGTAACTGTCTCTTAACCCCTTTACTGCGGCGCGTCTATATATAGACGGCCCCAAAAATGGGCCCATTTTGCGGTAAGTCTATTTATAGACGGTATTTAAAAATTGGTTAATCTTACTTTGCGCGGCTTCTAGTTATAGACGGTTTAAATTAATAAAAACTAGTTGGAAATTCATTTTTTTCATCTCTTCCAAATATAGATGGCTCCAAAAGTGGTCCCATATTGCGGTGAGTCTATTTATAGACGGTATTTGCTGCAGCTTCTATTTATAGATGATTTAAAAATTAATAAAAACTAGTTGGAAACTCATTATTTTTTCATCGGAAAAAAATATATATTTTAAACCGGAGATCGCTAGTTCTCCATCATTTGTGAATAAAGATAGAGTGATTTTGTGACTCGTAACATTGTTACATGGCAATTTGATATATATATATATATATATATATATATATATATATATATATATATATAATATATATATATATATATATATAAATATATATATATATATATACTTATATATATATAATATATTATATATATTATATATATATATATATATATATATATATATAATATATATATATATATATATATATAATATATATATATAATATATATATAATGATTGAAACTAATAGTCACATGCTATTTTGCGGCTGCATCTATATATAGATTCATTTAAAAAGTTTTAATTTGCTGTGAGTATATAAATAGACATTTTTTATTGGTACGACATTTTGCGGGCGCGTCTATATATAGATGAATTATTTTTATTTGGTTAGCTTTGCGTCGAGCAGGCGCCGCAGTAAGGGGTTAATTTATTTTTGTCAAAATGTTGAAATTTGGAAATTTTTGGATTTTTGTGGTTCGAACATATAAATGGCTATTCCTCCTGAAATACAATTCGTAGAAAAGTTGATTTTGATATTTTTTATAGAATGGTTGTTTGTTGTGGGAACACATAGGGTTGTCTTCGGATTTGTAATATCTGTTATACTTTTGGAGTATTGGAGTAACGGGTTCTTAATTTATTTTTGTTCAAAATGTTGAAATTGTAAAAATTTTTGATTTTTGTGGTTCGAACATATAAATGGGCTATTCCTCTAAATTACAAGTCGTAGAAAAGTGATTTTGATATTTTTTAGAAAAGGTTTGTTCGTTATGTGTGAGGACACTAGCGGTGTCTTCGTATTGTTAATAAGCTGTTATTTGGAGTTAACAGGGGTTCTTAATTTTTATTTTGCAAAAATTTTGAATTGAAATTTTTGGAATTTTTTGCTGGTTCCGAACATCATTAAATGGCTATTCCTTCCTGAAATACCAAGTCGTAGAAAAAGTGATTGTTGTGATTATTTTTTTTTTTTTAAAGGGGGGGGAAAAAAAAAAAAGGTTTTTTGTTTATAGTGGGAACAACAAGGTGTCTTCGGATTTTGAATAGCTGTTATACTTTTGGAGTAACAGGTTCTTTATTTATTTTTGTCCTGGGGTGAGTAAGGAAATTTGGGATTTTTGTGGTTCGAAAATATAAATGGCTATTCCCCTGAAAACAAGTCGATAGAAAAAGTGATTTTGATATTTTTAGAAAGGTTTTTGTGTGAGGAACACTTAGGTGTCTTTGGATTTGTAAATAAAGCTGTTATACTTTTGGGAGTAACGGTTCTTAATTTATTATTGTCAAAATGTTGAAAAATTGGATTTTTTTTGGATTTTGTGGTTTCGAACAATTAAATGGCTATTCCTCCTGAAATACATCGTAGAAAAGGATTTGATATTTTAGAAGGTTGTTAATGTGATGAGGAACACTTAGGGTGTCTCGATTTTAATAGCTGTTATACTTTTGGAGTTAACAGGTTCTTAAATTTATTTTTGTCAAAAATGTTGAAAATTTGGAAGTTTTTGGATTTTGTGGTTCGAACATATAAATGGCATTCCTCCTGAAATTACAAGTCGTTTAGAAAAGTGATTTTTGATATTTTTAGAAAGGTTTTTGTGTGAGGGGAACACTTAGGGAGTCTTCGGATTGTAATAGCGTTTATACTTTTTGGTAGTTAAAAAAGTAAAAAAGAAGAAGTAACAGGTTCTTAATTTATTTTTGTTCAAATTTTTTGGAAATTTGGAAATTTTGATTTTTTGTGAGTTCTAACATATATAACGAATGGCTTATTTCTCCTGAAATACAAAGTCGTAAGAAAGTGATTTTTTTTTGATATTTTTAGAAAGGTTTTTGTTGAGGAATCCTATGGTGTCTTCGGATTTGTAAAATCTGTTATACTTTTGGAGTCACAGGTTCTTAATTTATTTTGTCAAAATGTTTGATTTGAAATTTGTAAAATTTTTGGATTAATTTTTTGTGGTTCGAACATTATAAATGGCTATTCTTCCTGAAATACAAGTCTAGAAAAGTGATTTTGATATTTTTTAGAAAGGTTTTGGTGAGGAACACTAGGGTGTCTTCGGATTGTAATAGTGTTTTACTTTTGGAGTAACTGGTTTTTATTATTATTTTTGTTCAAAAATTTAGAAATTTTTGGAATTTTGTAGGTCGAGCATCGAGCAATAAATGGCTTTCCTCCTGAGATACACAGTCGTAGAAAAAGAGTGATTGTGATATTTGATTGAAAGGGATTTTGTGTGTGAGGTAAACACTAGGGTGGTGCCCTTCGAATTTGTAATAGCTGTTGTACTTTTGGAGTAACTGGTTTCTTAAATCTTATTTTTGGTCAAAATGTTGAAATTGAAATTTTGGAAATTTATTGGTGGTTCAACACCATAAATGCTATTCCTCCTGAAATACAAGGCCGTAGAAAAAGTGATTTTGATATTTTATGAATTTTTTTGTGAGTAATACTATGGTGTTCTTCGGATTTGTAATAGTGTTATACTTTGTAACAGCTTCTTAATTTATTTTTGTCAAAATGTTGAAATTTGAAATTTTGTGATTTTTGCTTAGGTTCCGAACATATAAATGAGGCTATTCCTCCATGAAATACAAGTCGTTAGAAAAGTGGATTTTTCTGATATTTTTTAGAAGGTTTTTTTGTCGTGAGGAAACACTTAGAGGTGTCTTCGGATTTGTAATAGCTGTTTACTTTTGGAAGAAATACAGTTTCTTAATTTATTTTTGTCAAAATTTTGATTTATTTGTGTAAATTTTTTGTGTTTTATTGTGGTTCGAACATATAAGTGGCTATTCCTCCTGAAATACAAGTTCGTTAAAAAAATTGATTTTATATTTTAGAAAGGTTTTGTTGTCGGAACACTTAGGAGTGTCTGTCGGATTTCATGTAATAGCTGTTATTACTTTTGGAGTAACAGGTTCTATTTATTTTATTGTGTCAAAATGTTTGAAAAATTTGGAAATTTTTGGATTTTTGCTGTTCGAACATATAAATGGCTATTCCTCCTGAATATACAAGTCGTTTAGAAAAATGTATTATTCGATATTTTTTGAAAGTGATTTTTGTGTTGAGGAAACCTACTAGGGTGTCTTCGATATTTTGTCTAATACTGTTGTACTTTGAGTAACTGTTCTTAAATTATTTTTTGACAAGAATGCTTGAAATTGGAAAAAATTTTTGGATTTTTGTGATTCGAACATAAAATGGCTATTCCTCCTGATATACAAATCGTAGAAAAGTGATTTTTGATATTTTTTAGTAAAAGGTTTGGTTAGTGAGGGAAACACTTAGGGTGTCTTCTGGATTCCATCTGGTGAATAGTCTGTTTATACTTTTGGGTTCAAGTCATTAATTATTTTTTTCAAAAATTGTTGAAATTTGTAAATTTTTTGGATTTATGCGATTCAAACATATAAAAAGTGGAAATTCCTTGCCTGAAATACAAGTCGTAGAAATATGAGATTTTGATATTTTAGAAAGGTTTTTGTGTGGGGAACACTAGGGTGTCTTCGGATTTGTTAATAGCTGTTATACTTTGGCGTAACAGGTTCCTTATTTATTTTTGTCAAAATGTTGAAAGCTGAATTATTTTTGGTGTATTTTATGGTTCGAACATATAAATGGTTATTTCTCCTGAAATACACAAGTCGTAGAAAAAGTGATTTTGATATTTTTTTGATGGTTTTTGTGTGAGGTAATAACTATGTGTCTTCTGGATTTGTAATTAGTTGTTATACTTTTCGAGTATACAGGTTCTTAATTTATTTTTGTCAGAAATGTTTGGAAAATTTGGGAATTGGATTTTGTGGTTTTCTGACCATATAATATGGCTTTCGTCCTGAAATACAAGTCGTAGAAAAGTGATTTTGATATTGTTTTATTTAAGGGTTTTTGTGTGAGGAACACTTAGGTGTCTTTCGAATTTGTAATAGCTGTTGTACTTTTGGAGTAACAGGTTCTTAATTTATTTTGTCAAAAATTTTAGAAATTTTGGAAATTTTGTGATTTTGTGGTTCAAACATATAAATTTCCTATTCTCCTGAAATACAAGTCGTAGAAAAGTGATTTGATATTTTTAGAAAGTTTTTTGTTTGAGGAATATAGGGTGTCCTCGGATTTGTAATAGCTGTTATTACTTTTGGAGTAACAGGTTCTTAACTTTATTTTTTGTCAAAAATGTTTAAATTGTAAAATTTTTGGATTTATTGGTTCGAACATATAAAATGCGAAAATTCCTCCTGAAATTACAAGTCGTAGAAAAAGTGATTTGATATTTTTTGAAAGGTTTCTGTGAGGAATAATAGGTGTCTTCGGATTTGTAATAGTGTTTATACTTTTTGAGTAACTTGGTCTCTAATTTATTTTTGGTTCAAAATGTGGATATTTGTAAAATTTTTGGATTTTTGTGGTTCGAACATTATAAATGGCTATTCCTCCTGAAATACAATTCGTTAGAAAAGTGATTTTTGATATTTTTAGAAGGTTTTTGTGGTGAGGAACACTAGGGATTTTGTCTTCGGGATTTGTAATATTTTGTTCATATGGAGTAGTAACAGGTTTTAATTTATTTTTTTGTCAAAATGTGGAAATTTGTAATTTTTGGATTTTTTTGGTTCGAACATATAAATTGGCTATTCCTTCATGAAATACAAGTCGTAGTAGAAAAAAAGGGTGATGGGGATTTTTTCTTTTTGGGGAATTTTTTAGAAAGGTTTTGTGTGAGGAACACTAGGGAGTCTTCTCGGATTTGTAATAGCTGTTTTACTTTTGGTGTAAGTAACAGGTTCTTATATTATTTTTAAAATTTTAAATTTGTAAATTTTTGAATTTGGGTATTGAATGATATCAATCTATTTCTCCTGAAATACAAATCGTAGAAAAGTGATTTTGTAATATTTTAGAAAGGTTTTTGTGATAAGAATACTAGGGTGTCTCCGGATTTGTAATAGCTGTTATACTTTGGAGTAACAGTCCTCAATTTATTTTTGTCAAAATGTTGAAATTTGGAAGTTTTTGGATTTTTGTGGTTCGAACATATAAATGGCTATTCCTCCTGAAATACAAGTCGTAGAAAAGTGATTTTGATATTTTTAGAAAGGTTTTTGTGTGAGGAACATAAGTATGGTGTCTTCGATTTGTAATAGCTGTTATTATTTTGGAAGTAACGGGTTCTTAATTTATTTTTGTTAAACAAAATGTTGAAATTTGGAAGTTTTTTGGATTTTTGTTGGTTCGAAATATAAATGCTATTCCTCCTGAAAATACCAAGTCGTTAGAAAAGTGGATTTTGAATATTTTTAGAAAGGTTTTTGTGTGAGGAACACTAAGGTGTCTTCGTTTTGTAATAGCTTTTATACTTTTGGATAGTAACAGGTTCTAATTTATTTTTGTCAAAATTTTGAAAATTTGAAATTTTGGATTTTTTGTGGTATTCGAACATATAAATGGCTATTTTCCTGAAATACAAGTCGTAGAAAAGTATTTGATATTTTTAGAAAGGTTTTTGTGTGAGGAATACTATGGTGTCTTCGGATTTGTAAAATCTGTTATACTTTTGGAGTAACAGGTTCTTAATCTATTTTTGTCAAAATGTTGAAATTTGTAAATTTTTGGATTTTTGTGGTTCGAACATATAAATGGCTATTCCTCCTGAAATACAAGTCGTAGAAAAGTGATTTGATATTTTTAGAAGCGTTTTTTGTGTGGAGGAACACTAGGGTATTGTCTCGGATTTGTAATAGCTGTTATACTTTTGGAGTAACTGGTTCTTAATTTATTTTTGTCAAAATTTAGAAATTTTTGGATTTTTGTGGTTCGAGCATATAAATGGCTGATTCCTCCTGAAATTACAGTCGTAAGAAAAGTATTTTGATATTTTTGAAAGGATTTTGTGTGAGGAACACTGGGGTGTTCTTCGAATTTGTAATAGCCTGTTGTACATTTTGGGGGTAACGCGTTCTTAATTTTATTTTCTGTCAAAATGTTGAAATTTGGAAATTTTGGATTTTTGTGGTTTGAAACATATAAATGGCTATTCCTCCTGAAATAAAGTCGTAGAAAAAGGATTTTTGATATTTTTTAAAAGGTTTTTGTTGTGAGGACATACTATGTCTCGTCTTCGGATTTGTAAAGCTGTTATACTTTCTGGAGTAACAGGTTCTTAATTTATTTTTGTCAAAATGTTGAAGATTTGTAAATTTTTGGAATTTTGTGGTGTCGAACATATAAAATGCTATTCCTCCTGAAAAACAAGTCGTAGAAAAGTGATTTGATTATTTTTAGAAAGGTTGGTTTTTGTGTGAGGAACACTAGGGTGTCTGCGGATTTGTAATAGCTGTTTTACTTTTGAGAAACAGGTTCTTAATTTATTTTTGTCAAATTTTGAAATTTGTAAATTTTATGGATTTTTGTGGTTCGAACATATAAATGGCCTATTCCTCTGAAATACAAGTCGTAGAAAGTATTTTGATAATTTTAGAAAGGTTTTGTGTGAGGAACACTAGGGTGTCTTCGGATTGTAATAGCTGTTATACTTTGGAGTAGAAACAGGTTCTTAATTTATTTGTAAAATTGTTGAAATTTGTAAATTTTGGATTTTTGGTTCGAACATATTATAAATGGTTATTCTTCCTGAAATACAAGTCGTAGAAAAGTGATTTTGAATATTTTTGAGAAGGATTGTTGTGTGAGAACACTAGGGTGTCTCGAATTCTGTAAATAGCTGTCTGTACTTTTGGAGTAACTGCGTCTTAATTAGTATTTTTGACAAAATGTTGAATTATGGAATTTTTGGGATTGTTTTGTGGTTCGAACATCTAAATGGCTATTCCTCCTGAATTACAAGTCCGTCGTAGAAAAGTGATTTTTGATATTTTTAGAAAGGGTTTGTGTTGGAGGAACACTAGGGTGTCTTCAGATTTGTAATAGCTGTTATACTTTATATTAGAAACAGGTTCTTAATTTATTTTGTCAAAATGTTGAATAATGTAAATTTTTTTGGATTTATTTGGTTCGAACATATAAATGGAAATTCCTCCTGGAAATACAAGTCGTAGAAAAGTGATTCTTGATATTTTTTGAAAGGTTTTTTGTGTGAAGAAACACCAGGGTGTCTTCGGATTTGTAATAGCTATTATACTTTTGGAGTAAAACAGGTTCCTAATTATTTTTGTCAAAAATGTTGAAAATTTGTAATTTCTGGATTTTTGTGGTTCGAACATATAAATGCTATTTCTCCTGAAATACAGTCGTAGAAAAGGTGATTTTGATATTTTTTGAAAGGTTTTTGTGGGAGGAATACTAGGGTTCTTCGGATTTGTAATAGCTGTTTAACTTTTCTAGTAACAGGTTCTTAATTTTATTTTTGGTCAAAATGTTTAAAATTTGGAATTTTGGATTTTTGTGGTTCGAACATATAAATGGTGTTCGTCCTGAAATACAAGTCGTAGAAAGTGATTTTGATATTTTTAGAAAGGTTTTGGTGTGAGGAACCTAGGGTGTCTTCGAATTTGTAATAGCTGTTGTACTTGGGAGTAACAGGTTCTTAATTTATTTTGTCAAAATTTGAAAAGGTGGAAATTTTTGCGATTTTATAAATGGCTATTCCTCCTAAATTACAAGTCGTAGAAAAGTGTTTTTATTTTTAAGAAAGTTTTTTTGTGTGGAGGAACTGTGGTGTCTTCGGATTTGTAATTGCTGTTAACTTTTATAGTAACAGGTTCTTAATTTATTTTTTTGGTCAAAATGTTAAAATTTGTAAATTTTTGGATATTTGTGGTTCGAACATATAAATGGCTAATCTTCCTGAAATACAAGTCGTAAGAAAGTGATTTTATATTTTTTGAAAGGTTTTGTGTTGAGGAAACACTAGGTGTCTTCGGGGATTTGTAACTAGCTGTTATACTTTTGAGTAACAGGTTCTTAATTTATTTGTCAAAAATATGTTAAATTTGTAAATTTTTTGGATTTTTTGTTGGTTCGAACACACATATAAATGCCTATTCCTCCTGAAATACAAGTCGTAGAAAAAGTATTTTGATATTATTTAGAAAAGGTTTTGCTTTGAGGAACACTAGGGTGTCTTCGGATTTGTAATAGCTGTTTTACTTTTGGCAGGTAATAGGTTCTTAATTGTTATTTTGAGTCAAAAATTTGATATTTTGTAAATTTTTTGAGTGTTTGTTGGGCTGAAAATATTAATGGCTTATTCCTCCTGAAAATACAAGTCGGTAGAAAAGTGATTTTGATATTTTTAGAAAATGGTTTTTGTGTGAGGAACACGTAGAGTGTCTTCGGATTTGTAATAGCTGGTATACTTTTGAGGTAACAGGTTCTTAATTTATTTTGTCAAAATGTTGGAAATTTTGAAATTTTGGATTTTTGTTGTTCGAACATATAAATGGCTATTCCTCCTGGATATACAAGTCGTAGAAAAAGTGATTTTGATATTTTTGAAAGTTTTGTGTGAGGAATAGTATCGGTGTCTTCTGATTTTGTTAATAGCTGTTATAACTTTTCGATAGTAACAGTTCTTATTTATTTTTTGTCAAAATGTTAAATTTTTGGAATTTTTGGATTTTTGTGGTTTCAACATATAAATGGCTTTCGTCCTGAAATACAAGTTTCGTTAGAAAAGTGATTTTTTGATATTTTAGACAAGGTATTTTTGTGTGAGGAACACTTCAGGGTGTCTCTTAGAATTTGCAATCCATGGTCGGCGCTGGAGTAGTAACTGGTTCTTAATTTGTTTGTATCGGAAATATAGACATGTGGAATATTTTTGGATTTTTGTTGGTACGAACTATATAAATGGCCTATTCCTCTGAAATACAAGTCGTAGAAAAGTGATTTTGGATATTTTTAGAAATTTTTTTTGTAAGAAACCCTAGTGTGACTGGCTATTAGTAAAGACCTCTTATACTTTTGGTAGTTATCACAGGTTTCTTATTTATTTTTGTCTCAAAATATTTGGAAATTGGTAAATTTTTGGATTTTTGTTTCAATCATATAAATGGAAATTCCTCCTGAAATACGAAGTCGTAGAAAAGTTGATTTTGATTTTTTTTAGAAGGTTTTTGTGTGAGGAACCCTATGGTGTCTCTTCGGATTTATAATAGCTGTTATACTTTTGGAGTGAACTGGTTCTTAATTTTATTTTTGTACTAAGATGATTAGAGATTTGGAAATTTATTATGGATTTATTGTTAGGTGTTCGAACATATTAAATGGCTTATATTCCTCACTGAAATTAACATATCGTGAAAGATGATTTTGTATATTTTTTAAAAAGGTTTTTTGAGTGTGAAGTAATAGAAACACTGAGGTGTCTTCGGATTTGTAATATAGTGTTATATATATACTTTTGGAGTTAACAGGTTCTTAATTTATTTATGTTCAAAATGTTGAAATTGGAAAATTTTTGGATTTTGTGTAGTATCGTTCAAACATATAATGGCTATTCCTCCTGAAATATAAGTATCGATAGAATAGTGTATTTGATATTTTTAGTAAAGGATTCTGAGTGTGAGGCAACACTATAGGGTAGTCTACTCAGGATTTGTAATAGTTAGTTATATATCTATTTGGAGTAATCAGACGTCTTTAATTATTTTTGTCAAAAATTTTGAAATTTGGATATTTTTGGATTTTTGTTGATTGATTACATATTTAAATAATACTGGACTTTATATTTACCTCCTGATAATACAAGTTCTGATTATTAGGAAAAGTAGATTTTGCTATTTTTTTAGTGAAAAGTGAGTTTTTGTGTGAGGAATACTATTGGTTATCGTAGATTTAGTAAATAATCTGTTATATTTGAATCTTTCATAGATGAATTACTTAATAATTACTTAATTTTATGCAAATAAATGTGAAAATTTGTAAATTTTTAGATTTTTATGTAGTTATCGATAACTCATATATAATATGGCTATTTCTTCCTAGTAAATAACAATTCGTATTAAGAAAAGTGTGAATTTTGATATTATTTTAGGAATAAGGTTTTTGTGTGTGAGATAGAGGAAACTACTATGAGGTTGTCTTCGGATTTGTAATAGCTGTATATATATATATGGTGATATATATATATATTATAAGTAAAATTTTTTCTTATAATTTATTTTTTTGTCATAATTAAACCAGAAACTTTAAATATATTTGGATTTTTTGTTGAGTTTATCGATACATTAATATAAATATCTTTTAATATTTTCTAAGTTTTTTCCTTATGTCGTAAGAAAAGTGATTTGATATTTATTAGAAAGGTATTTTTGTGTTGAGGATAAACATGATAGAGTGTGAGTCTTCGATTTAGTAATAGCTGTATTTACTTGGAATGATATAACTAATAGTTCTCTTAAATTTATTTTTGTCAAAATTTTAAAAATTTGTAAAATTTTTGGATTATTTAGTGTAAGTTTCAGAAACATATATAAATATAGGCATATTTATATTTACCTCCTGAAATACAAGTGTGATAGAAAAGTGATTTTTATATTTTTTTAGAAATAGTTTTTTGTTAGTTGTGATAGAGGTAACACTAGAATTAAATGATTCCAAATTAAATTGTTATATAATTTATTGTGTAAAGAACATTTCTTAATTTTTATATTTTGTCAAATATATTGTGAAATTTGGTAAATTTTTTTATAGGATTTTTTGTTGGTTATATCTGAAACATATTAAATGTGCTATTTGCACCTCCTGATAAATACAAGTGTATGAAATATAATGATTTTGAATAATTTAGATGAGGTTTTATATGTACGTATAGAGAGTGATACACTATGAGTGTGTGAGATTATAGTAATAGTTTTACTAATGACTTTTGGTCAGTTAACAGTGCGTTTCTCTAATGATTACTTGAACGTATAATGATTGATATTAGAAAGATTTTTTGCTTAATGCTCATTTGGTTCAGTCAGTCATCCGAATACTATCAACTACATAACAATGGCTAATATCCTCCTGAAATAATAACAAGTCGCTAGGAAAAGTTGATTTGATATTATTTTAGAAAGGTTTTTTTGTGACTGTAAGGCAACACTAGGTGAGTCTTCTGAGATTATGATAGAATTAGACCATAAAATACCAAGCAAGAAGGATGATTTCTTAATATTATTTTTGTCTCATATTGTGAAAATTGTTGAAATTGTTTAATGGCTTTATTGTTGGTTTCGAAACATATAAATTGGACTATTTTCTCCTTAATAAAGAATAAAAAATAAGTGTAATTTTGATATTTTTAGATAAGGTTTTTGTGTGAGGTATAATAATACTAATGTGTCTTCGAGGTATTATGTTTAAATACTTATATGTTTAATATCATTTTGGTATAAGTAACAGTAGTTCTTAATCTATTTGTCAAAATGATTATGATAATTTGTTAAAATTTTTGATATTTTTGTGGTTATATCGAACATTATATATAAATTGGCACTATTATCCTCCTGATAATATCAAGATCGTAGAAAAAGTGATATTTGATTATATTATATTAGAAAGGTTTTTAGTGTTTGAGGAACACTAGTGGGTGATCTTCCGGATTTTTAATAATATGCAGTTTATCTTATTGGAAGTAAACTGTGAGTTCTTATATTGAATTTTTTGATCCAAAATTAGAATTGTTTGTTTAATGTGGTTCGAACATATAAATGTCTATTCCTCCTGAAATTACAAAGATCGTAATAAATTGATATTTGATATTTATTTGAAAGGATTTTGTTGTGTAGGAACACTAAGTGTGTCTTTCGAATATTGTAAAGCTGTTGTATTTTTGAGTATAGTAACTGTTCTTAAATTACTTTTAGTTTAACTGTACTAAAGTTTGGATTAATATTTGGATTTTTGTGGTATAAACATATAAATGTCTATAGCTCGGTAAATACAAGTCGTAGAAAAGTGATTTTAGAATTAATTTTATAGAAAGGTTTTTGTTAGTGAGAATTACATTATTGGTGTTTCTGAGGATTTGTATATAGACTTAGTTTATAATCTTTGGAGTAAACATAGAGTTCTTAATCATTTTTTGTTGTGGGTTATGTTGGATAAATTTGAGTTAAAATATTTTTTGAGTTATAATTTTTTGGTTTATATATATTAATATTCGATTCGTACATATTAAATATATGGTCTATTCTTCATGCAAATACAAGTCGTAGGAAAAGTGATTATTGATATATTTTGAGTAATAGAGTTTTTTGTGGAACTAACGAGGTTGTACTCGGATTTGTAATAGCGTATTTACTTTTGGATAAGTAACAGGTTCTATTAAATATAATTTATTTTTCAAAATTTTTGACGACTGAATATCTATTTTGATAGATTTTTGTGGTTCGAACATATTTCCAATGTCTATTCCTCCTGAAATACAAGTCCTAAAAGAACAAAATGAGTTGATATTTATTTATTAGTTTTTGTTAGTGAGGAATACACTAGTAAGTTGTCTTCGGTATTTGATAATTAACTGTATATACTTTTGGTAAAGTATACAGGTTTACTTTATTTTAATATTTTGTCAAAATGTATTTGAAAATTATGTTAAATATTTGGATTTTTTGTTGAGTTCTGAAATACAATATAATAAATGTCATATTTCACTTCACCTGAAAATACAAGTGGCAGTAGTATAGTGATTAATTGAATAATTTTATTGAAAGGATTTGTAAGATGTAAGAAACACATTAAGTAGGTTGTCTCGAGATTTGTAATAGCTGTTGTAACTTTTATAGGTATATAAGTAATAACTGGTTCTTTAAATTTTATTTTGACACTATAAAAATGTTGATAAATTAGGAAAATTTTTTGGATGAATATATTGTCACTTATCATTTCAGGTTTTTGGCCTTCTTACGTTATACAAATGGATAAGATTGTTTGGCCATATTCGCATCTTAATATACATTAGATGTAAAGTGAATCGATTTTTGATAATTTTATAGTGATACAACGCGTTTGTGTGAGAACATCATCTAGTTTTAAGCCTGTTTGATTGGGCTGATATGATAGAGATAGAGATAGTAGAGATGAGTGAGTGTTTGTGAAGTCATAACACGATATATATAATTTGTCTATTTTTCCGTACTAAAATGTTAAGTGTCGTTAATATATTTGAGATTTTATTGGTATAATTTCGAAACATATAAAATGTGGAATAATCCTCATGAGAATACTATAAGCTCTAATTAAGTGTTTTTATTATTTATTAGTGCACAAGCGTTTTTGTGTGAGGTACGATCGTGATGTGTTGGGTGTGCTTGCTAGCTGATTGTGTGTAGTATATGGCTGTTTGTTTGTATACTTGTGTGTTGTTGTGATGTATAGCATTGTTTTTGGTCTGTATATTGTAGTTTTGCTATAATTGTTTGATATAGATGTAATGTTGGATTTTGTTGTGTTCGTAGTTATATAATGTCCTTGATGGCTTCGCTGAGTATTATCGATTAATGTCTGTAGAAAATTATTGTGAATTTTTTGAGATGCGTTTGGCGTGTGATGTGTTGGTTAAGTATCTTGAGTGGTTGTGTCTGGCGGTTAGTTTGTTAATTACTGTTCTTCTTCTTCTTCTATTATTCTCGTCTTCTGTTATATCATTGCTTTTATCATTTATTCTTTGTCATCAAATATCGCTTTGATATCGTAATTTTCTTGTGATTTTCTTGTCTCTTTCTGGAATACCATCATAATATGTGCTCTTGTTCTCTCCTGATCTATCATGTCTGCTTCATGTCAAAATGTGTCTCTACATTTCTTGTCAAATGTTTTGGTTCTTCTTCTCTTCTTCTTCTTCTGTCTTCTTCTTCTTTTCTTCTTCTTTTCTTCTTCTTCTTCTTCTTCTTCTTCTTCTCTTCTTCTCTTCTTCCTCATATTAATTATTATTAATTTATTATTATTGATTTGAAGTGAACCACTAGATTAAGGTGGTCTTCTTGAATATATTTTTGTAAATTATGCTGTTGATTACTATTTGGTGAAGTACTGTTTCTTAATTTATTTGATTACATAATATTTAGTATTATATGGTATAATAATATTGTTGAATTATTTTGATATGTGATTATCGAGTAGTGTCTAATTTTATATTAATGGCTATTCCTCCTATATTAATATCAAGTCATTATTATATTTATAGATAAAATGATGTAATTATATTGATATTTTTAGAAAAGTTTATTATATTCATTTTATTATTATTATTATTATTATTATTATCTTGTGAGTGTATGTCGTACTTTTAGAGTTTTTTTTTTATTGATTATGGGTCTTATTTCGATTAATATTTTGTATTATAAGCCTGTTATACTTTGATTATATAGTAATACATGAGTGTGTATCTTAAATTTATTTTTGTCAAAATGTTAAAATTTGTAATTTTTTGGAATTATTATGCTGAGTTTATGCTTGTATTAATATGTATAAATTTTATCTCTACTTATTGATAATAACATAGTCAGTTAGAAAAGATGATTTTTGATATTTTGTTGAACAAAGTTATTATTGTATATTATTCATCTCGATGCCGGCAACTCACTAGGGGTTATCTCTTCGGATTCCGTAATTATATAGTACTTGTGTGGCTTAATTACTATTGTGATTTTATTATTATTATATATTATAGTAAACAGTGTGTATCTTAATTTATAATTTGTTGTTAGTGTACTCTCATTAGTATGTGAATAATATATTTGTTAAAACTAGCGATTATTTGCACAATTTTGGGACCTGTTATATTTTACGACTCAGTAATAGATATTATTTTAAGTTTATCTCATCTTCTGAAATATACAGATATGTGTTAGTTAAAATAAATGATATAATGTTTGAATTATATTTTTTATGGTGTTATTTTGATATGTAGAGTATCTTATTATTAGTGAGAGTATTATATTATTATTTAGCACCACGTGTGTGCAGCGCAAGACACTAGGGGGTCTGTGGTATGTTCTTTCGGATTTTGTAATAGCTGTTTTACTTTTTGAGTAATTTTAGTACAGGTTCTTAATTTATTTTTGATCATTTTGATAAAAGTAAAATTTTTGGATATTTTTGTGCGTATCGATATCAATATAAATGGCTATTTTCCTCCTGAAATTACAAAGTCTGTAGAAAGGATTTTGATTATTTTTAAGTGAAGGTTTTTATGTGTTGTTAGGAACACTAGAGTGTCTTCGGATTTGTAATAGCTGTTATACTTTTGGTGTAACAGGTAATTTATTTTGTCAAATGACATAGATGTATGCTACTTCAGCCTGAATAAACTCCTCCATCATATAATAATGGCTATTCTCATCCTGATAAATACAAGCGTAGAAAAAGTGATTTGATATTTTTTGAAAGGTGTTTTTTGTGTGAGGAAATACTATGGTGTAACTTCGGATTTAAAGTCTGTTATACTTTTGGAGAAACAGGTTCTTAATTTATTTGTGTCAAAAATGTTGAAAATTGCGTAAATTTGGCCATTTTGTGGTTTTTTTAGGTTTACTAACATATAAATGGCCTGTTGTCTTGTCACTGAAATACAAGTCGAGTTAGTGAAAAGTGATTTATGATATTTTTATAAAGGTTCTTAAGGTTTACAAATTTGCATTTGTGAGGAATCACTAAAGTGCCTTATGATGTTTTATTGTATAATTCTATAAGGTTTTACTAAATATTGTGGTGATATGTATACTTGAGTGTTACTTAATATATTTTTGTCATTAATATTCGCTCTCAATTGTGGATAAATTTTTGGATTTTTGTAGTCTGATATATCTAGACATCATATATGCATTCTATGGCTTAATTGCTCGTCTGAAAATACAAGTCTGTAATTAGATAAATAGATGGTTGATTAGTTAGAAAGTGTTGTTTTGATATAAGTGTGAGGACACATAGTGAGGTGTACTTCGATTTGTAATGTTGTTATATACTTTTGGTAGTAACAGGTTCTTAAACTCTTATTTTTCAAAATGTTGAAATTGTAAATTTTTGGATTTATGTGGTTCGAACATTATAAATGGATAATTCTTCCTTATGTCGTAAGAAAAGTGATTTTTTGATATTTTTAGAAAGGTTTTTTGTGTGTAAGGAACGACTAGGGAGTGTCTTCGATTTTGTAATAAGCTGTTTATACTTTGAGTAATCTGGAATGTTTCTTAATTTATTTTTGTTATCACAAAATGTTGAAATTTGGAAATTTTTGTGAATTTTTGTGGTTCGAATCATAATAAATGGCTATTCTCCTGAAATTACACATATTCGTAGAAAAGTTGATATATTTGATATTTTTAGGAAAGTTTTTGTGTGAGGAACACTAGTGTCTTCTATGTGGTCTTCGGATTTGTAATAGCGTTATTACTTTTTGAGATAACAGGTTCTTTTTAATTTATTATATGTCAAATGTTGAAATTAGGGAAATTTTTGATATTTTTGTGAGTTCGAACATATAAATGCTATTCCTTCCTGAAATATTAAGTTCTGTATAGGAAAAGGATATTATTGATATTTTTTAAAAGTGTTTTTGTGTGTAAGTGAATCAACTAGGAGTCTTTCGGAATTTGTAAATAGCTTGTTAATATACTTTATGGTATATAGCTTCTATAAGTAACAGGTCTTAATATTATTTTCTTGTTTCAAGATTTTTAGAAATTTGGAAAAATCTTGCAATTATTATTAGCACAAAGATTCTTATATAAATGGCTTTTAATTCCACAGAAAGAGATTGTTAAGCGAGACTGTATTGTTATTTTATTGAAAGGGTTCTCAACCCTGCATTTATAGGGGATGTTATTGGATGAAACAAGGAGTTCTAAGCCTTGTAAATCTTTAATAAGTTTTCCATGAGGAATTTAAAGGGGGCGTCCAAGCCCTGTTAATGAAGAAAAAAAAACTCCTTAGCTTTGTTAATGATGAAAAGGCCTCCTAGCCTCGTTAATGATGAAAAAGGCTCCTAGCCCCAGTCCTACAGTGAAAAATATAGATCTAATTAAAAGCTAAATTATGGCATTAAATAGTTATTACTCAATTATGCTATCTTAAGTAGTTAAAAAATTTATAGATAAGGTAAAAATGTAATTAAAGAATACCCCAAGGGTATACCGCACGAGGCAGGAGTCGGCAGGAGTCGGGTCCTCTCGGCCTTCCGGGGACTATCAGTATAGGGGATAGGACTATTTATCCCCCCCTCGCGGGAGTAGAGGTCACCGGAACCCCCGCTCTTTGAGGAGTAAATTATTATTAGGTGATCGCGGATAGGGTTCCTTACCTGCACCCTATTCACCCTATTAACGTGGAGGTATGAGTAAATACGTCCCCCTGTGTATTACCTAGTATCATCGGTCTCTGAAGACCTCTATACACCATTGCAACCAGTAATACTATCTTCCACATTGTCAGATGAGTACCTCTAATATCCTATGTGTCGGACGCCCTGGATAGAATGCTGCAGTAAATAGTCTGAGCAAGAGAACACAGAAAGTAAAAAAAGAAACACTAAACAAACACAAAAGAAACATCAATTCAATTTCGCGAAGCCTACTGACAGACAGTTGCACTTGACCTGGCTTATACTAGAGAACTCTTATATTAGATGCTTACGCGTGTTGGATCTATTTTTCTTTCTTTGAATCTTTATTGATCGCGCGACTACACGTAAATATCCGGGTGCTGTGCTATAACGAGCCGTAACAGCGTGCGCCGAGTGAAATAATTACAATTCCATATTCATTCATATGATCATTTATATTAAAGCTTATTTAATCGGATTAATTTTTAATTTTAAAAAATTTAGAAAAAAAGAAGTATGCAATTTTTCTTTCATTTTTTAACTTGTTTAATGACAAGAATATAATTCAAAAAGAATCATGATTGAAAATTTTAGCAATTTATGTAATATTCATTCTTGTATAGATATAAATGCAAACTTCTAATACATAAATGAAAATATTTTTATTATACAATATGTTTTAACGGTAAATCTTGGTGTCTTGTCCAATAATAATCTGGCCAGGACCACTGTCAAAACATTCTCCTTTTCTGATCCTGAGATTACTCAAACTTTAGCTGAAGCTTTTGCATCTTTCAATCATCAGATTGCGTCTCTTTTGGACTTCAGTTTTTTATTCTTAATTTCTTATACTTTATGTTCTATTTTTAATGGCGTATTCATCTTCAACGTATATAATCTACAAGTTAACAGGGTTTCTAATAAATATATATCAAAGTATAGTTGATAGGCAATTCAAAGCGAGCTAATGAATAAAAGCGCAAAAGCGAGCAAAAAGCGCAATTATTGCGCTATATTATAAGGTAAATACATTGTGCGCTTTTTGAGCGATTATTAGCGCGAAATTTTCATAAAAATTTGCGCACTTTTATTGCTTATTTGCATAAAATCTGGTGCTTTTTAAACGCAAATTAATAAGACATAGCGCAAATTTGCGCTTTTATATCTAACTAATAATATTGCGATTTGCGACTCTTAATATCTAAAATAATTTGCGCATTATATAAGTATATCAATATATTATCATATATATATTATATATATTATAATATAATATAATATATATAACGTTAATAATAATATATACTTAAATTAATAATATATATTAATTAAAAATAATATAATATAATATAAATTAATATATATATATAATATAATATATATAAGTATACTATATATATATAATAATATATATTAAATAATTAATATAATAATCTAATATAATATAAATTATATACATATTATATAAGTATATATATAATATAATATAATATTAATAATCATAATTATATTAATAATATATCATATAAATTTATATATTATATATATAATATAATAATAATATATATTATATAATTAATAATCATATATATATATATTAATAAACTAAATCGAAAACAAAAATATAATAAAATAAATAAAGTAAAATATAAATATAAATAATAATAATATTAATATTAAATAAATTATAAATAAATAATAACACATTTAACGAGAATTAATATAATAATAATTAAAAATAATATAAATAAATAAATTAAATATATAATTAAATTATAATAATGAATAATTAAATATTTAATAATTAATTAAATAGTAATATAATTTAAAAGTAATAATATAACAATAAATTATTTAATATTACAATATAACTATTTAATAATATAGATAATCAACTATATACTAATATTTATTATTATCTTAAATAAAAATATATATAATAATATCTAATTATATAAAATTATATCATAAATATATATAATATATAAATAATAATTAAATAATAATATAAAATAATAATAAAAATAATACATTTATTTATTATTCATTATTTAATTAATTATTAATTATTTATAATTATTATTTAATATTTTAATTATTTTATTATTATATATAATATTAATTATATTTATTATTCTTAATTTATATATTAATTACTATTATTATTTTATTATTATTTAATTTAATATTATATTTATTATATGAGCTAAATTACTAAGTATTATGGTACTATATGTTAGATTAGCTCAATTAAATCACTCTATATTTTAGTAGCTTATATTATTTGAAGTTTAAAATTTAAGGGATAAAAACGATTTGATAATAAGTGCTTATAAAGGAAAAAAAGAATTGACAAACGTGAAATTCATCGAATGCACCTAATCACTCTATAAATTATTGATATGATGATGCTTAGCCTGTTAACTTCCCATAGAAAAAAATCAGTCACACAAGATTTTACTTGGAGCACCCATGATTTGCATGCCACTACATATCTCAAAAGTATTTCTGGTCATGTCAGGTGAGCGACAGATGTGGGCGCAGTATTGGCGGAGCGATATGATATTGATAAATGAAGTGTCTAATATAGTAATGATAAGAGGATAAGATTGAAATTGACCTACACCAATGAGTATAAAAAAAAAAACCTTCCAGACTTTGACATTAAATAACACAATAGCTTGGAATCGTACTTATATCGATACTTTTTCATTTGATATATTATTATATTTCTATTATTAATTTTATATTATTCATTATTAAAATATTATAATATATTTATCATACATATTTTATATTTACTATGAAATATTATTTATAAGGATTTTTTGGTTTAACGATTAAATTTCTATATATGTAAAATATGAATTCTCATAGTGATGATGTAGTAACTATATATATTATATATAGCAATTGAATGGAGAGAGTATCCTATATAAGCGGGCGCCGAGAATCGGCAATCTATTCCGAGCAGTGATACTATCGTAAGAGCTAAATATAACACATCAAGTACCTATTACATTCTCTTGCATCTAATATGTTATATATATCACAGAAAATATTAATATACAATAGAAGAGAAATCGGCTTGTCTGTGAATATATAAGTAAGTGTTTATTTTATAGTGGATACAGGTATATTAACTATTTAATAGTTTGTAGTACTAACTAACTAGTGATAGAAAAACTACAGATAATAAGTTCATTTATACATAAAAATTATCGATAATATATGAATATACGCTAAAGTATTCATTTATCATTAATATGTAATTATTCTCATACAAAATATATTTATCTATATTTGAGATATTCCTAGATTTCTGCTAACATATGCATTTTGAGGCCTCACTCACATATGAGTGGAGTCTGAGTCTTGGTTACGATTTATTAATGTCCTATACCTTAACCTCTTAGAGATTTCCACTCCCTCCAGAAAGATAATAATGATGACAAGAGGAATTCTAGTACTGCCATTATATCACAATAATAGGGAAGTGACTGAATTTAAACCCAACATCTATTAGAAAGGGATCAAGTTTAATTGTGGCTAACAACCAGCTAACAGCTGGACTGTAGGGATTAAACAGAACACAGTGAAGATTTTCCAGGTGAATGACTGGATTATCACTTTAGGAATTATAATTTGAAATAAAAATTTAAAGAGTAGAGAGAAAGAGAAGAGGAGAGAGAGAGAGTAGAGAGAGAGTATAGAGAGAAATTAATGAGAGAGAGAAGAGAGTATGAGAGAGAGAAGAAGAGAGAGAGAAAAGGAAAAGGACGAGGATAAGCACTGAAGAAGTAGCCACGAAGACGAGCAGGGCGAGAGTACGCGAGAGAAAGTAGACGAGCGATACAATTCTTCTTTCAGCATATCGGTCGAGTACGCAGCAATTCCTCTGTTACAAGCTACATAGACAATCAGTTGCGTCACGGAGTAGGCCGCGATAGAATATTTTCGGACAAATTTTCTCTATATCAGATCTAAATTAGAATAGAGCACTGGAGTGGCACTAACAAAGTATCACCTAAATAATCAATATGATAAATTAAATAATCATAAATAATAAAACATTCATAACTATCAAAATTAAATTAAAGAAACAAACAAATATAAAAAAAAAAAATTTATATACATATGTTCTATGCATTATCAAACAGAATAACGGTGCTATAATTTTACCTGTGCCTAAATATACCTATTCCGAGGGTGGTAATGTTACAATTATACATATATAATGACATAGAAACGGGTGACGAAGAGGATAAGAAGAACAGGCACACTAGATCGTATATATGATCAAAGTAGTCATGTTAAGCGTGAAGAGATGGCTATACATAATTAGTGTAGTACACAGATGGATCTTGAGCTAGAACAAAAACCTCTCCAGATACTAGTAAAATTCTGTCATTGATCAAGAAACCTTATGCACACTTATGACTCTAATGTAAACAATCGCAGTTGTCAATTTCGTATAACCATTAAAACTTACATATTGGATATCATCATACTTAAGAGATTTCAAAATATGTTCTCAATTATGTGATCCTTATACTATTAAAGTAGTTAAATAGGCTAATATATCGAATTTAAAATAAGATCCACAGTTAACAAGACAACGATTTTATGGAATATACCCA
The DNA here is from genome assembly GCA_015478945.1 of Trachelipus rathkii. Taxonomy (NCBI): domain Eukaryota; kingdom Metazoa; phylum Arthropoda; class Malacostraca; order Isopoda; family Trachelipodidae; genus Trachelipus; species Trachelipus rathkii. Next base: position 22,546 of record JABUQX010017958.1, read on the forward strand.
CTATATAAAATATAATAATAGGAAAACACTTAACAATTATATATAGTCACGTAGTATTAGATAATTAAAGAAAGAGATTGGTGAACAAAGCATATAAACTACCAAGGTGTTATTCCAATGACTGGAACATCACACTAACTATTATTCGAATTCTATAAAAGATTTGTCCTTATAAGACACCTATTGAATGGTTACGCATGACACATATCACAACACTTTGTATGACTAAAATATAGCCTTGCGTCATATACACCCAGTACTAATTAAATGTGAAATTAAATGTGGATGTGAATGCATATATATATAACATATACATATATTATATATTATATATATATATAAAATATATATAAATATATATATATAATTATATATAATATATATATATCGAAAATAAATAACGCCTAAATGTTAGTTTAAGGCTTGCTCATTGTTACAAGGATAGAGAAGAAATGCAATATTGGATATTCACATAATTGGGAGTTGGAGGGTAGCTGTTGGAAAAGGAAACAAGATCGGGAAGGAAAGATTATAGAGTAGGTGGAAATAAATTTATTAAACTATTGACCCAAAAACATAGTCCACTACATTGTACTAATAAGACTAACCATAGAGACAATCAAAAGGGAAAGAAATATGGCTTTGAACCGAGTGTTATTAGCATTCTTATTTTAAGATGATTTATTAGTAATTACTGCTTATGGCAACAGCCTATTAGATCAATATCTTATCTACTTATACAAACTTCGGAGTATGAGGTACGTTATTTAAAAGGTTATAAAATGAATGGAGAGATAACGTATCATAAATGCTGCCCAAGAGCAGTGAGTAATACTGAACGAGAAAATAAAAAAGTCGCAATATTATGAGCATAAATATATCAAATAATCTTTACCTATCACGTTCACACATTCTAAAGGCCTGATAAAGGAAGATTATGGAGGACTGATACTAGCATAGTGACCCCATTTATTGGTAGAGTATTCATTAATTATTATAATAATTTATGGATCAAACTTAAGAGTACTATCTACATTGTAATTATACTATATGATATAATAAATTAATATTATATATATATATATATATATATATAATATAATATATTATTATATCATTATATATTTATATATAATATAATATTAATATATATATTATATATATATAATATAATATTAATATATATATATATATATTATATATAATATATATATGATAATATATATACCTATATATATATATATAATATTATATATATTTAATATATATTAAAACAATAATTTATTATAATATATTACAATATAATATTACACAAACACTGAACACATAATAATGTGTGTTACATCATGAAACTTAAAAAAGATTTGATGAGTTTCATTATACCAATTCTAAATTATTTATCTAGAACTGAAGTGTATCCATATATCCAGAAGAACACTTACTGGATGAGGAGAGTGGGATTATATAAAAACACCAAGGAAATCTGACAAACCCTTAAAGAGTATTATTAAATTCAACAACTTTTTCCTTAATTCTAACATTACTAACCATGATTTTATCATTAATTAGTACTCAGTCGTATAAGGTAATATATCTTAAGAGTGAGAATACTTTGTTTATTTATTAAGTATTAATACCTACGCATTACCCATGACTTTAAGCCGGCCGTGAGATGTTGTATTATAATGATTCAAGAGATCTACTTATGAATAATTATACTAATAGTTAATTACAAAGAGGGCAACTAAGAAAAGCTAAATAGGCTACTAAAAAGGCTAAATAAAACTCATCATGAACATATATACTTATTAAACCGGGAAATATAATATGAACCCTCATTCAGGTAAAATGCACTAAGAGGAGGCGAGAGTAGGAAGAGATTACACAACGGATATATGAGAATATATGATATTAATAAATTACTTTTCACTTTTATTTTTTGTATTATATAATATATTTATTGCATCATTTTCAATACAACCCTTTATAAAAATGAATATGCCTCAAGGGGGATTATTAGCTTATTTTCTTAATATTTATTTTTTATGCGAGTCTCTATCCATATTGGATGTAGCTTTTTAATAAAAAAAAATTGTATATTTGAAATGAAATTCCCCTTGCGCAATGCGATACTAATATATATTATAAATATTATTATTTCTATATGAATAACAAATATGTGCCGCTTTATGCGCTTGCGTAGACTCAGATTTTATATCTACCCATTTTGTCGCTTTTTGCAGTTTTGCGCTGCTAAATGTTTTTACAAATTTGCGCGCCCACCTCTGATTATATATAAATATATATTTATCTATATAATAATATAATATATAATTAATAATAATAATAATATATATATATATATATATATATATATATAATAATATACTATATATATATTATATATATATATTAATATAAAATATATAATATTAATATAATAATTATATCTCTATATATATATATATAATAAAATTATAATATATATAGGAAATATATATATTATAATATAATATCTATATATATATAATTATATATAATTATATATATATATATTATATAAATATCTATAAAGAAAAAGTTCTTTAAAAAATTAACATTAAATTAATATATAATATATATATATATATATATATATATAGTATATATATTCTATACCTTGTAGTATTTAGTAAAATATGAGTGATTGGATAAATTAGTTCTAAAATACTCCATTTGAGTTAAGAAACTGAGCAAAAAAGCCGTTATAAAACAATGAATAGATAATTAATTTGAGTAATGTTTAGTCATCGAATCTAGTCTTTATTAAATAGATGATGCGATAAGGCAGACTTACGATATATTCATTCCTTCTTTCAAAGGTCAATTTGAATAATAGCATTCGATTATTCACATTTAAAAAATACACATTATTTCAATATTATCAATATTTTAATTATTATATTAGTTAATATTATTCTTACCATATTTTATTCTATTATTTTTTTTATTTGTCCTTTATGAAATATTTACATTTACTATGGCTTAATTCGGAAATAGTTATTTTAAATCTTATTTTTAAACACACTAATATGCACTTTGTATACTACAATTACCCTCACTCTATCTCTAGCTCACTATCTGTAAGTCATATACTATACTTAACCTACCTCTAATAATCATATCATCATATATATACTACACTCACCTCACATACACACATCTCCACCCTATCATATACTACACACTATATAATATATACTACACTATATTTACCTATACCTCATCATAATATAACTATACTACTATACTATAAACTACATATATACTATATAGTCCTAATATTAACTTAATAATCACCATAATATTAATATTAAATATATAATATATATTAATTAAATATATAGTATTAATGCATATGGTATCTATAATAGAAATAATTATATACATTAACTTTCATTTGATATCTAATTAATATAGGTAAATAGGCAATGAGCAGGCTCATTAATTTAGGGAGCAATACCTAATATTATCAACTTCATATTTTATTTTGTTAATAAATCTATATTTGTTATAAAATTACGCTATGTAACAAAATAAATGTGTGCTTCATAATACAACCTGAAAGAATTGAGAGATTAACCTAGTTTGTGTTCAAATACCCGCTTAGAAGTATTGAAGAGCGTTTCGTCACCTGGAAAAAAGTGGTAATTTCTCCCTGGGGTATCCCCGTTTGGCTGCGACACCTCTCTAGTTAAAATATCTAAACTTTGCACTCAATGCACTCATACTCTCTGTTTTTCTTATCTAAATTCTTCCAATTTATGAATAAAATTAATTTATATTATTATTTGTGCATAATCATATATAACTCAAATAATCTATTATTTTTTATTTATTTTAATCAATACCTACAGATAGTATTAAGAATTTATACATATTCTAAAAAGCAGATTAAAAGGATGACTTTACGACATTGCGACGAGATCAAATAAATTTGTATCAATATCAAATTTTTTTCTTATGTTAATTATATGAGGATTGATATTAACTATTTTCAAAAATTTATTCTATAATTCACTGTTAATGTTAGATGATAAAATTCAATTAGATTTTCGATGAAATGGGTTTATGCTAATGACTATAGACTGGTTCAAACTATAGTGAATCAATTAGACAATTTAATAAGGGTTGGGATCTGTTCTATTAAGTGACCAACATATGTTTAGTTTTGGAACCACGCGTCTTGGAGAGAGACGGTATATCGTAAGAACTTTGTTTATATCCACAGTAATTAATTCTCACCTAAAAGTTCATGTGTTCTAGTTAACCATCAATTATATTAGCGCCTTATGAATAATAACAATAATATTTCTCAAAATGAACTATTACTAATGTATATTAGGTCCAAAGCAGGTTTGAAAAAGGAAGATAATTAATATCAATATATTTCTAAACACTTTATAATATTATACACTTTAAGTAATATTTATACCAGTCCCTATAAGAATTTGAAATAATAAATAATAAAATGAAGATATAATAAATAAGAGTAATAATAACAATCATAATAAGACAAATTAATAATATAGAATAATATAAAAAAATTATACAATAATAAAAATAATGAATAATAATAATATAATAAAATAATATGTAAATATCATTAATTTTTATCATCTATATAGGAAAACCCAAGACGAGTTATTATTCATTTTACTGTAAATTATATGATTATAAAACATTATTATATAGGCATATAGAGTATAATCTATAGTATTATAGATTCATAATATAATAATAAGTCTCTTGATGCCAATTAATTATAATACGATATACTAAAATTTTTATTTATTATTGTAAGTAGTAATCATTATTATTATTTATTTTTATTTGTATTATTATTATTATTAATTTATTATTTGATATGTCTCTATTACATCATTATTAGTAGATGTGTTGTTGGTTAAAGATTATTTTAACATTGACTTTTTTAAACTTTAATTTACAAAATATTATCATATAAGTTGTAAATAAAATATATGTTTATATATAATATAAAATCACGATAGATAGGGAGAAATAAACTTAATTCTTGGTATATCTAAACACTCGTGGAAAATATTGCTAGTATATATGTCAGGTAAAAACGTCTAGATGCGTATTTTAAAGGACAGCCGTTGATTGATACACTAATTCTGGTGAGCAGAATTCGAGAGTGTGTCAGATATACTTGAGGTTTGAACTTTTCCCTGTCGATGGAGTTTACCTATCCAGAAAATCAATACGCCGTCGCGTAAAGGCAGCCGTATTTCTGCAATTAGGCGTCATTTGATGTCCGAACATATGACTGGTCTCTCAAAAAAGATTCCCGATTTAACTGTGCGAGGCAACTCCACATCGTATAGCGTTAATGGTATTATTGAAATTTATTTTATCAGATTAGTATGGTAAATATTATATTGTGCTTATAACTAAATATAAACGGTTCTATGCAAACAGCTGTTCAACATTATGGGGAGGTGCTGAGTTCACATGTTCCCCGTCAGTCAGTGTCCGGGGAATTCTTGCCGTCTGCAAGAGCGGTGAGCCTGACGGTTCACAGAGACAAGGATACCGCAAACCACATATTAACTTATAACCTGCTCTACAAGTCCGCAACTCAATATATTGGCTCTGTATAATTATGATTGTAATGAAATAACTAATGCATATATTATAATAACGTATTTAAAATCAGGGCACGAACAACCTTTGCATTAGAAACAACAAGCTGATTATATGTCAGCCTACTGACTATCTAACTGGTCAAGGTAATGTGTACGGCTTGAGTACACACACTAACGGAACATAAATAAACAGAAACGAATCACTCTTTGTTAATGTGTTCATTGAGACAATCATAATTAATAAATATATTCTTAAACCGAACAGTTATAATTTAAATATAACTCTTGAGCCTATCAGTCTATATATATATAATATTAGAATTGACTGATGGTATTAATTTTATTTGAAATTATAGATAAATAGTTTAATTTATTATATAATATTTAATAATTATTATTAAATTAAAATATCATTAATAATTATTTAATTATAATAGTATAATACTATTATATTATATTATATTAAGATATCAAAAAATTTTATTATAAAAAAAGTATAAATTTTGATAAGATATATATTATTATATATTTAGATATGTATTTTAATAATCTTTATAAAGGCAAATATATATATATATCACAACATATTACATACAGTATAAACTTTCAATACATTAGAAGCGAACATAGGAGGGTTTATTATAGGAGCGAACAAAGCCCTGAATTTCAATAAAAAACAAGAGATAAAGTCTCCTATTGAGCCAATACAATAAAGCAGCTTATACTTACAAATTTATTCAAAATATCTATTATACTCAGTAAATATTATATAATATATAATATATATATATAATATATATTATTATATATATATATTATATTATATTAATATATATATATATATATAAAGGGTATAAAATTATTTATACTATATAGATAGTCCATAATTCTGAATTCTCTCCAACTACCGATATAGTACCATGTAATGTACTATAAATATTGCAATAGTAGACAAGACCGCAACACTTGCTATGTGGTTGAGATTTTTGTCCTTAATAATTTAAGAGTTTCCTTTATAAGTTACAAAAATAAATTAAATACCAGAAATTCAAGAACAAAATGTCAAGATTATGTTAGATCGGGGAAGCCATGGTGATCCCGATGGTGAGTTTAGTGTACTAGCACAACTAGGGTAGTTGATCTAGGCACTATTTACAATGATGAAATGTAGTATTTAAAAGTATTTTTACTCGTCTAAAATGTTTTAGTGTTCAATTGTATATATGAAATTTTTTTTTATTTTAGGTACTCGAGAACAAATAAATCAAGTAACTTCATACATTGATGGATCTGTTTTGTATGGTTCAAGCATAGAAGAATCGGATAGTCTGAGAGCCAAAAAGAAAGGTCTTCTTCTTGTGACCAAATGAATAAGTAGGCACCCTTATTATAGGTATACTATTATATAATCATTTACTTGCTATGAGTCATGCTAAGCAGATATATCAAAATATTGACTGCTAAAAAGTTCTTCACCTCAATAAGATACAAGTAAGGATACTTATGCATTATTCTAAAAAAGAGAAAATAATAGTTTATAAGTAGTGATAGGAGCGCATACCATAATAAATTACTGAACAGAATAAATTAATAAGTATTAAATTTTTTATAATTAATAAAAAAAAAAATACAATTACGACAGATAAAGAGTAAGAATATAATTTCTTTAACATTTCACACGCTTTCAGATGCTTCAAATCCGGAGACGTAAGAGTGAATGAAAACATTGGATTAGCTTCAATGCACCAACTCTTTGCCCGTGAACACAACCGCATTGCCACAGGGTTGATTTGGGACAATTAATACTTATATAATAACTAGTTATTTATTGTAGACACAATTAATACGCAATTATATAGAAGAATGACTATAGAACAATATATTTATATTATCAGGAGACGAAGAAGAAATTGTGATTATCTGGTTAGCTCAGTAATTAGCAGAGTACATCATTTAACTATCATATTACCTACTCAGAGTTTCTTCCTGCCATTTTAGGTCAGGTAAGATAATGAAAGTTTATAAACGTTATTCCATATCGTACGTAACTCGTCCCGGAGAAGAGCGACTCAACTCGAAAATTTGATTTCAACCAATATCGAACATTATATATTCATACGTAATTATTTATCATTATATTAGAGTTATATATAGTATAATTATTATGTTACAACCTTACATACATAATAATATTATATACAAACCGGCTATAAAAACTTAGTTTCACTGTATAATTAATGAGTTTCTATATAACTAGTTTTTTATCTATGTTGAGGGCGCGAGTTTCTAACATCCTTCATGTCGAACTTTTTTCTCGGTTAGTTATAATAATCTATAACTGAGAGTGTACATCCGACTAACATGTTTCATCATATATAGTGATTTAATATATAAAACCATAAAGTTTGTAAGAATCAGTCAAACATTATATAGCATTAATATTTTTTATACATTATATGTAAATTAATTTAAATTTATATAATTACCATAGTAAGATTTCTACTTTATGTAGATGTTTCACAAACAGGTTTTACCACTTTAATCTCATTTTATCAAGATATATCAAAGTAGTTATATATTTAAATAATATATGAGTCATTTAAAATAGATAGAATTGATTAGTTACAATTAGATCATACATGAATATATATATATATAATACAATATATATACATTAATTATGTATCATATATAAATCAGTGATTAATACTATTACATTTGATTAGTAAAGTAATATAATTAATTTCGACTGAATTGGTTTATCACATAGGCATAAAAAACTTCCGGTCAACCTGATATTTGAGTTATTTCACTTGAAGGGTCTTATCAAGGTATAATAAGTTTGGTTAAGAGTTTTTTTTAAGTATTGGAGTATCGTTGAGAAAATATGAATTGGTTTGACTATTCTCTTAACAAGTCCCAGAGACAAATATTTTTGCTCACCATGGGGCTACGACACAGTTAAACTATCAATGCTAAAGTAAGAGCAGAGGGCCATTGCACCAATATGGATTCGAGACTTTGGCAAATCAGAGGAGAGAGCCCTCATACACAGTTTGATGAAGAGCGAGTGGTTCAAATGATACAAAACACTGTATAAATAAGTACGTGTTACAAGCGTTCACGAAGGTAAACTTTCTGTTTACTTGTTTATCGTTTTGGAAAGGTTCCTTAGCGCGATGACTAAGAGACCGTATATGAATTCACTGGATTTTTGTCAATTATATTTTGCATATTTTGATTGCGACTGCAAATATGTCCCAGAATTAGAAGCAATTGTCACAAAGTATTTGAAAAATAAGAACGTCCAACATTAATTTAAAAAGGTATACTTTTTCTAACGCAAAAAAAGACAATTCTTATAAGCTTCACCAATATATTTTTCAAATAAGAAAATCATTGAAAAATATATCTTGTTATTTTTATAACTTTGATTCGTTCGATCTGACTAGTTTTTTGTGAGGAGTGTTCTTTTACGTAAATATACTTTTATACCGAAACCTTATAGCTAATTTTCTTTCTTAGATATCAATAATTGATGTGATACTTATTCCTTTCACTAGAGAGTTGTAACTCAGGCAATGGATGCTAGAAATTATCTCAGTTTCATCGAGTTAAAGATTGGATTTTAATAATAGTTTTTAAGCTCAAGAATTTCTTTTTTTTTTTTTTGGTAGGGTGTGAAAACCGGCGAGAAACCCATCACTGAAATGTTTTATTCACCCGTTCGATCTTTACGAGAACGGAAAATTTTATCAGATCAAAAATAAAACGTTCACCAATGCAACAATTTTACACTGAGAATAAATCATTTAGAAATTTGTCAGTAACAGAATTGTGAGAGTAAGACGAAAAGAGTTGAGTATATTCTATATACACAGAACATCAAAAATGCAGAACAATAAAATTTTCATTTTCAATGTGAAATGAATTAGTAGGTATATATTTAAAAAGAATGTTGAATTTTTTGGAGTTATAAAAAATATCAATTTAATAATTTACAACTACATACAATCTACGAGCGAGCGATATCCCTATACACATCCGCATACATCACACCTCTATCAACGATCAATATCGCAGTACTCCAGTTAAAGTGTGGGAGTCTACGGCTTTTCTCCTTATCAAATCTCTCGTTCTTAACTCTCCATTTCTTTAAACATATATTATTATGCAATACAATTATTATGATTCAATTATATAATAATATTAACTTTATTATTATATTATAAATATTTAATAAAACAATATTATATAATATGATACCAAAATGCTAAAATAATTATATAAATGATCGCGATTATTATACTAATTATATAATAGTTAATAGAATGTTAAATCACCGAGCGCATATGATTTTTTGTAATATAGTAATTATAGGTATATGAAATAATAGCCATAAAATACTGCTATGCAACTAATACACTAATGTCGTCTTGGAATAAAATCAAATAGATATCAATACTGATATATTATAATATAAAATTTATTAAATAAAATGGAGCAAATTTTTTCATATCTTCCACCCTTAAAAGCGCAATAGGATAAGTTTTATGATATATATTATATATTTAATATACAATTACAAATCACTTAATTATAAACCAATATATTAATGAGAGAAATGATATATATAACTTAGAATATTATTTTACTTCGAGCCCTTGCTCAAGATAAAATAACAATCTACCGAGCGACGAAAAGTACGAAATTCACTTATAGCCAACTAATGAATAAGTATTTACTGGCAACTAGGTCTTAGCATAAAAATATATATATACAATTATGTAATAAAATATATCACGTACCTTATAGAAAATATTATATTTTAGCAATATATACATACATTATAATAATTAGCAATAAATATATATAAATATATATTATTATAAAACTTTTAAAATTTTTGGGTAAAATTTATAGTAATAATCCATGTAAAATTATTTTAAATGTATCGAATATATATATATATATATATATGGTATATAATATATAATAATATTAATAAGAAATTACATAATAATATATCTAATAGTAAGAATAATATAATTATAATACACAAAATTGATTTATCAATAGGAAGAGTGACTGAGATCTTGGATAACATTATGGACTAGTGAAACATAATTTTTCGCCATATACGAGTTAAAAACTGTTCCTTTCGAAGAATAATGCGAGTTCATTGTGTAGTTAAGATCAGAGTGTAAATGAATGAATACGAGCTCACAATGTTGAACTATAAATTTGTGTGATGATCGAAGATGTATTATCACATCTTATTATTATTATTATTATTATTAACCTTATTTATTATTTCTTTATTATATTAATTCTATAATTTTATTTAATAATAAGTTTATTATTATCTCTTAGTAGTGCAGTAGTCACGTCAGTGAGTGTGAGTAAAGAAAAGAATTATCATGGTAAATCATATAGTTAGTTAGTAGCTCGCTGAACAAAAGTATGCACTCAACTATCCAATAGAGCTTAAGCGTAATTTGATAGTTATCTCATCTTACCTTCCTTATTTATAAAACACAACACTCTGTGAACGCGACATTATACACAGATTTCCATTGTCCTTTAACAAAAACTTAGGATAAGTTGTCGGAGTTTGACATAAATACCGCCTACAAGGTTACATTATATTGAATTTTAATTAATGCTTTTCCTATTTATCTAGAATTGGACTGGATTTTAGCAGACTCAAAGTGATGCACCAAACTAGAGAAGAATCACGGAATTAGTCTTCTTACAATCGTTTGAGTAAGGACGGTTCTGCGGCTCATTCACAAAAGCTTGGTCACAGCTCTGCCAAACATTTAAGTGATTGTACATGAGTCCAGGAAAGATAATATCAACAATTTAAACATCTGTTAAGTTAAAGAAATATATGTTATCTTCAGCGATAAAAATGATCTTTGAGGTAAACAGAGAATATAACTCTGGGCGATGTCATTTTAGTAAGCATAGAGAGAACTAGAAATACCACTGCCTCATAAGGAAGCGAAATGAGAATGAAATCATTGGTTTTGAAGTATGAACATCTTGTTATTAATTAAATTAATTAATACGTTAATGAATTAATAATATCCATATTTCGATTATCGTAGTAAATAAAATCATAATTATAGTCAATGGCAGCATATAATTATAATTGTATTGAGACTTGTATTGTCTTCTAAGAGAAATTACTGACTTGAGACTTATTTACACTGGTGGGATAGTTCATGAGGAGCGCTAAGAAAATACCCTGACAACCAATAGGGGACGCTTGAGTTGGGACCCCTACTCTTGAGTTGTTATAATATTGAGAGTGATACGTAATCGAATATCATATAGTATATACTTCAGAAGAGGAGACAGATACTGAAGAATCTGTGACATATTTCTCATATATGTATCAACTTCAATCTGAATCAATATACTAATCTTTAAATGGTAAAACAATTTTAATTTTATTTTTACTACACAGTTATGAAAAAATAAACATATTGTTTTTCATTTCAATTCAATCTAATTTTAATATTTCCTGGTTTTAGTAATAAAAACCAATGTTTCTTTTACAATATAATAACACACTCGTCACAAGGTTAAAAAAAATTTTGTAAGCAAGCTTTTAAAATTCGCTATAAAACTTTTGTTAGACCAAAAGTAATGCTAACCATAAATTCTATATTCTGGTTCGGGAGAAACACACTTGTTTATGAATTGATAAATAAGTGAAAGTGTAGTTTTGCCCGATGAAATTATAATATCGTCGGGATAAAGAGCTCAAGACCGACTTGTGACGTTGAATTAAGAAAATCTTTAGTAGCTTTTACTTGCAATTCACGCAGAGAACGCTAAATAATTGTTGTTAGTGTTTGATTGGGTCAGATATTATATTTAATCTGATAGATAACAAATATTGTAACTTTACGAAAGCGTCTTCTTTAATTGCTGAGCTTTAAAGAGTATCTGTGTAAACAATATCCATGTCCCAATCTCTTATGTGTAAATGATATAAGGCAAAGCGCCTACACTCTTTAAGCTTAGAAAATATATCTTTCTACGAGACGACGGCTAAGACACGGCGCAGTCACTGAGACGAAGATCCATGGGAATTAAGCTAATTATATTAAAGAAGTACGAATGAGGAATAGCGCGTGATATGAGAAAGAGTGGAAGACAGCTTCCAGAATCACAAACAATCTTTGAGTGGGTATTACGCAAGATGGAAAAATGAGAGTAAGCACAGAAAGCACGAATCAGATGAAGTAGAGGACAGAAAGAGCTAAATCGAAGACAGAGACGAGTCTAAGGTACATGCAGAAACTAATTCAAGCAGTATAGGAACGCGTAATAAGGGCAGAGAGATAAGTAAAGATAAGCTAATGATAACGAACCACAGTAAAGCCACAACTAAAAATTATATTAAAGTTCAGCAGTTCTTAAACAATAAAGTACTAGTGACTTCACAAATAATTACAGTTCTTATGAGTGTCTTGTAAGGAATAAAAACCAAAATGAGTGTAAACTTGTTGCTACATGTAGTCTGTATGTCACCTATCATACGGCAGACGTCGAAAACGAAGAGCATGCAAGAAGATGCTAAATCTATATAGTAGACATATATCCATAATTGTAAAGCTTAAAATAATTCTCTATACATATATTCAGTCTCCATGACGTTTAATATTTAAGTATTAGAAGTCCAATAACGTCTTAAGAGCTGTTAAATTACTCATTACATTGGAATATATATAATATAAAGAAAAATATACGATAAAGTTAGAATATCTGTTAATGTTTGAGAAGACAACAGAAGGCTAACGACTATATCTCCTGTGAAAAATAGCGAGCGTTTGTTTAATTGAATCATGTTTTCCTAATAACTAATAAAAAAGCTGTTCATATGTGTTCTAAACATAATATTTAATTGAAACTGTGTTTATTCTATATTGAAGAAAATTATATGAATAACTTATAAATTATCAGAAGTAGTTCTGAATAAAGTAAGTCATTATTTGTAGACGTTATATTACTATATATATACCATATCCTTAAATAAATACTATTATATATATATATTATATATATATATATAGATTATAACTATAGCAAAGCCGAATTGGCTGTTGTTCAACCACTCGCTTACATAACCTTTCAAATAACAATCAAGAAACAATAACAACACTAACAGTGTAAACAGGACACTTGAAACCACTTGACAAATACGCATTTAAAGGACAAATCACATAAGAGAGGAAACACCAGACTTTAAATTTACCATTCTACTTAAGATGCTTTCTAAAGGTTTACGTGTGAAAGTTCGAAAGTAGTTTTATCTGATTTATATACTTATAAATTGCATTATTGCATGGTTTGACTGTAAATATGAAATGAGAAGGTGTGGCAAACTTCTTTTTCCGTATAATATTTAGTTAAAACATACTGGCAATATGTGCCTATAGAAAGAACAAAAGATTTTATATTATACAGTTATATATACTATATGATATATTATATATTATATATATATAACTATATATATATATATCTATATGAATATATATATATATATATATAAATAAATATTATTATATTATATATATATATATATTATATATATATATATATATATATATAATATATATATATATTATACTATATATATATTTCATATATTATATATATACTATATATATATATATATATATATATATATATTATTTATATATATATATATATATCTATTATACTATCTATATATATATTATATATACTATATATAATATATATATTATATATATATATATATATATAAATATATATATATATATATATATATATCACGTTCTTTTCCTTTGAAAGCAAGAAATAATTTTTTTTATATTTAAACTTGATTTATTGCACGATTTCTACTGCTTTTTAAGTTTTCATAAGTTTTCCAAATTTAATGCATTCAGGCAGATCAACCAGCTTATGTCCTTTTGTATTCGGCCGATTTCGCAATGGTGTCTCACGTTGAATAAACCAGTCACTTGTTCTCAATCTTTTCATCGACATCTTGTTTGTCCTTATAGGTTATATAGGTCTACTAGGGTTGTCGCTCATATAACATACAGCGTTGCCTGTTTTGCAAAATAGTTCCCTGGTTGTATATATTTTATCTCCCAATTAGTTAATTAACATACGTATTTGTGGGGCTAGATTCGTGATAGAATTAAATACCATATAAGAGTATTAATTCTAATTACAACTCTAGCTGTAAAAGCAAGCAATAATTGTGAAATAGTTATAAAAAAGCGCTCCGATTTTGTTTAGAAATTGATTAATCTGGAAAATTCAAACTATTAACAATTAACCTATAAAATCATTGAATTTTCACGTTATTATTAACTTATTTCGTAAGCTCCTAACTTTGGGGCACATCTCCCAACCCTTTCTTTAACTTTTCTTTTAAAAATTTGTATATACACAGATATATAAAGTTGAATTTGTTCAGGATTCTGTAGAGCAGTGGTTCCTTAACTTTTTTTTGCCAAGGAACCTTTGTTAATTTTCAATAATACGTGGAACTCCTACCAATATTTTATTACCCTAATTTTAATATATATATATATATCTTATATATATTATATATATATATATCTATATTATATATATATATTATATACTATAATATATATATTATATTATATATTATATATTATCATATCTATATATATATATTATAGTAATAGGCACTACTCCTTTAAAAAGGATGTTACATAAAATGTTACATATCGAAATATCGCTGAAACCCTATCGTCTAACCATACACTGTGACGTGTTAAGTTTAAACTCCAATAAAAGAAGAGAAAAAGTTTGCCACATGTTGCTTTTTATTTCATGTTAATTTTATTATATGAATAATTTTTGTTTTCATTTTTTTTTAATTTATTTTATTATATGTGTTGTTCTCGAGCCTGACGGTGGGACAGTGGGGGGACGAAGTCCCCCCCCGTCGTCCCCCGCTGAGCTCGAGAGACCCTGACTCCCGCCATCTTTGCGGTTTAAATCTTGGGTATTCCTCTTACTTTAAATAAAATAAAAAAACTATTGCTTGACGCTCTATTTGCCTTGAAATAATCGAAAAAAAAAATCGTTTAAAATCGCTCGTTCGATATATATCTGTTAACATCCTTTAAAAGCGAAAGTTCCTATATATATAGTATTATAATATATATATATCTATATATAATATAATATATATATACTATATATATATAATATATACTATATATATGTATTATATATTTTACTATATATTATATAAGTATATATTGAAACATTCAAATAATAAAAACTGCTATTCAATTTTGTTAAATTTGCGCAACTAATTTAGCACATAAAGTTAAAAAAATAAAAAGATATGACTTACTTAATGTGATGAAATGCTTTTGTGTTTTTTAGAATCCAATTTCTCTCGGAAATTTTGGTTTAATTGTGATTATAATTGTATTATATTGAATTCCATATCTGACACAGGCCTTCATCCTATTCGCGCATTTCAGTTTTTCAGCTGACAGGTTCCTCATAAACTAGATTCCACACAAACTAGGTTTTCCACAAATTTGGTTTCTCATAAACTAGGTTCTTCATATAAACTAGTACTGTATATATAAATATATATCTATATTTATATATTATATTATATATATTACTATTTATTATATATAATATATATATATAATTATATATATATATATAATATGATTATATTCTTCATAAATTAAATATATCTATATTATATATATATATCTAATATAATAATATATATATATAATATATATAATAATATATATATATATATATATATATATATATATATATATATATATATATATATATATATATCTCTCAATAATATTTTATATAAAATTATATATTTTTTTTATCTAATATATCTATATAATAATATATATATTATATATATATAATATAATGTTATATATATATATATATAATATATATTATATATACTATATAATATAAATATATATATATATATATATATATATTACATATATATCTCACTCCAGAAATTTTGTACCAAATGATCAACTTTGCTTTCCAAAATTGGAAAATATTCAGTTAGAGATTCTAAGAAGCTGCAAAACTGATTTTTAATATCATTGTTGATTTCAACTTCTAAATCCACTTTAAATTCTTGAATAAAGTTATTAAGAATCGGAAATTAAATGAAAGAATTTTGTTCCACATATTGGATCCAATATTGCAGTTTATGGATAAAAATACCATTTTATCTTTGGCTTGAAAAATATTAAATTCTTTCCCTTGCAGAGTAGATAAGATTCATTCAATTTTGCAAAACTATCTGCCAAATATGCAATTCTCAATAGCCATGCCGCATTTATTAATCTTTCAGATAATCGAAATTTACTAGTTATTATTAATAAAATAAGGCAAAATTCTTTCCTCAATTCAAATATTCTCACAAAAATATTTTCACCCAATAACCATCTTACTTCCTCTGTACGTATAAACAAAGTGTTATTAAGATTACCCATATCTTCACAAAAGGCCTTAAATATTCGTTGTTGCATTGGTCGAGTTTAATAAAATTGATGATCTGCACTGTTTTTCCTAAAACTCTCTCTAATGTAACAAATTCTTTTCGTTGCTAATGCATATCTGTGAAGAATGCAATGGTTACTGTTGTAGCTTTTAGCAACATTCTTGATTCATGTTTCAGCGTTAGCAAACTTTTCCTATTACTGCCTTTGCCCCATCGCTGCATACTGAAATGCTATTTTTCCAGATTATATCATGGGTTTTCATAAAATTATCAATGCAATTAAATATGTCATTCCTGTGGTGCGCAGTTCCAACTATCACATAAAAGCAAATCTTCAAATTTTTTCTCAAAGTCAAGAACAAAAAACAAATCAAAATTGCTAATCCAGATACGTTTGTGCACTCATTTAGTTGTAATACGTTAGAATCACATATTCGCAATCGTGAAATAAGTACAGCTTTAATGTCATTGCTAATATCTTTAATACGTCTTGAGTCTTGACACTAGTATTGGAAAGAGATAAATAAATATTCGACTCTTTTAGCCGAATCTGCTACATCAAACATACACGATATGATATCTTCGATGCAAGGTTTAATAAATGATTCACCAAATAAATGGGCCACACCTGCAATGCGGTAACATGTTTATATATTACACTTCCCTTGCATTTTCATTATCTGTTTAAAAAAAAATTTAATATGAAACTTTTAGAACTATTAGGACTTTTAAATTTATTTTCAACAAAAGAAATATCTTTATTTTTATAAATCTGATGGTTTGTTTCTATAAATGTCTTTGTAGCTTTCCTAGTGCTACAGAGCTATTTAATAATATTTTGTTACAAAGTAAACAAAGGGCATCTGGAGCTTCATTATCGTTAATACTAGCAAAGCCATATGACAAATAATTTGGATCATATTTACGCTTTTTCGTAGAACAGAAAGTAGATTTTTTTTCTTCTGATTATCAGAGTAGATGTTGATGCTTATATGCATTCTGCAATAACTTCATCTTCTTCAGAAGCAGTTGCTTCACTTGTTTCTGCCTTACTATTTATTTCAGTATTCTTTGAAAAACTGTATTTTAAACATCGATTCATTGTATGATAAATTTGTAAAAAATAAAAACCTTTTGATCAAGGAAGTGTATTTTATAAAGTTTTATCAAAAACAAAAGTATACCACCCATAGATTGCAAAGATTGCACTAACGATTTGTCACAAGTAAAAAAAGCACACATTTTCACATTTCAAAATCTCTAATACGCTTGGGAAATGAGGGAGGTACTTGAAGAACATAGTTAAAAGTTAAAAAAATCTCGTCAGATAAATAACGTTTTAACTTTTAATATCGGCTCAAGAGATTCTCTCGTGAAACCCTTTAGAGATTCGCGGAACCCACTTATGGAACCACTGCAGTGTAGAGAAATCATAAAATTATGATAAAATAAAGAGGGTAAAAATGATGCTCTTACATAATCAATGTTTTGAGGACTTTGACCAAGGTTATTAAGAAGCCTATGCTGTGAAGCATGGCAAAGCATTTTTTGAGACGAATACATGGCAAGCTTTTAAGTTTTAAGAAATAAGAAGCGGTAATTGGTGAACAATCACAATGCATGAATTCTGATCTCTCTACTTGGGAGAAAAGCTTTTGTCATTTCTTTTTCACAAATATTCCATCATTTTGGCAAAAATATTATTTTTGCCTATTCTTTGCTCATGTTATATATAATTTAGTAAAGTTATTATTATTATTATTATTATTATTATTATTATTATTATTATTATTATTATTATTATTATTATTATTATTATTATTATTATTATTATTATTATTATTATTATTATTATTATTATTATTATTATTATTATTATTATTATTATTATTATTATTATTATTATTATTATTATTATTATTATTATTATTATTTTGGTTTGTATACAGAGTATTTTGAAGTTGTGTTGTTTCAAAAATATATAAATGGAGCGACAATTTTTAAAAAATATTTTCGAAAAAAAAAAAATGGTTGTGCTGAAAGCTGAATGTTATAGCCTTTCTTAAGTTAGATTAATGTAATATTCCTCTGTATGCGTAATGAAATGCTGTGTAACAAAATAAATTGCTTTGTAGGTAAAACCTTTTTAAATTTAACTGTGCTGCTAAAATCTTATTAGCGTGTAGTTTCGTTTACATTAAGTATAAATACTTTACTGACAAAAATTGAAAATCAATTCTTGGCCACACTCAGGCCATGGACAACCATTACGAAGGCAAGATCGATTTAAGCGTGAAGCTAGAAAACAAAGATTTTCGCCAAAGATACCACCGAAAATGCACCCAAAGACTGACGATCCTATCCGTTTATTAATTGACCGATCTGACCTCTCGATCAGCCCAAGGGTTATACGTGAAGCAGAATTCATTCTGCAAGACTCATTCACTATTGGAATGGAAGCTTGGAGGTTTATGAGAAAACATGAACAGGACATGTGGAACAGACGTAAGTACAGTGACTTTGACTTGGGGACTGACGCTCTTTCTATAATGATGGCTTTTTTCAGAATATTTCTTGATTCTTTAAGAAATACCCCTTTCAGTAGTTCTTTTTGATGTACTAAACCTTAATTACTCTTCCTTTTGTTTCTGTAAATTTAAACGAATATTTAATGCATGTATATTTTAAAGGCTTTTTATTCTATATTTTTTAATTTGTAGTTTTTGGGTAAGTATAACTTAGCTATTTTTGATATTTAGGTTAGCTTATCATTTCTGCTATATTAATTCATGAGAAGTAATAATAATTTTGAAATATTAATTAAATCTTTTGGAAAATTTTGCTAATCTTTTTTATCCTGAAAATTTTAAAATGAAAATCAAACAGAGTTATCAGCTGATCCGAAAGGGGCTATTGGGTCTGCTTATGCCTTCAATAAACCCAAGAGACAATCGATAGAGATTTCAAATACTTCATTCATTTTGCAATTTGCATCTGCTCGTTTTGTCAATAATTATCTAGCTGGGTAAGTGACATTTTGTACAATACGAAAATATACAAAGTTTATCTCTTCCCTTTTTAAAAACTTAATAGCATTGTAATAAAAATTCCTTGTTGATCAAAGTTAGGTAATTATTTTATGTAAATTTGTCAAAATCTCATTCATTAATTATATATAAATTGTTGATAAAAGCTTAGAAAATATTTTTATTTAAATTTGACAGAATTTCATCCTTTAATTATCATCATTCAAAATTCTCAGTGGTTTTAGAAATACACATGCCTAAAATTTATCATTACTATACGTAATAAAAACTAATCAATTGGTTGATATTTTAAAAATAATAAAATATCCATGCTTAACTTAATTGAAATAAAAATTATAGAAAGGGGGAAATTAAATAACTTTTATTTATTCCTAAAAAGAATGGATAAATCCCGGAAAGTTAGAAATGCAAACGGACACTTGAAAGACATTGAATCCGGATCTATTTCGCCAAACAATATTAACGAATTGATGGAGGTCTTGCCAAACATTGATGTAACAGATATTATGGAAATTCCAAATGTGTTCGAGTGTGACGATCAAACACTTCCATGTGATCATACATCCAAATTTAGAACCGCCACTGGATGGTGTAACAATCTGAACTTCCCACAATATGGAAAATCTTTCAGAGCCAAAGCTCGATTACTCAGCCCTGCTTATGATGACGGTAAGCTATATAAATCCTTCCTATTTTGAAATTATAAGTAAAAATATTGAATGATAGTCGGTATTTATTTGAAGATTTGAAGGGTTTTACATTTTTGTTCAGTCATTTAATTAAAGAAGCATTATAAATTTTGGACAATTCTTCTTAACGGATTTTGTACCTTTGAATGTAGGGCAACTCTTGTAAGTAGTAAAAAATAAAATTTCAGATAATTATAAATACATAAGTAAATAAATAAATAAATTAACTAATCCAAAATCAAATGGAATATTAAGTGTTGTTGTTATTCTTTTAGGGATTTCAAGCGAGACAATGTCAATAACAAGGGGTAACCATTACTTCACCGAGACTTGTTTCAACCAACATGCACAGTGACGTTTCAGCACCTCACGTGAGATACAGTTTAATGGTAATGCAGTGGGGACAAATCATCGATCACGACTCTATATTTAACTTCCAGTGATAAAGGTAGGGGCCATTATAATCTTACATTTTTTCTTTTATAAGTCCATCGGAATAAGTGACGAAGGTCTACCAGAAAAGATCTTAAATCATAAGCAATAAGGCAATTCAAATTAAAGGACCATAAGTTTTCTGAACGCTAAGAAGTTTGAGTGTGCTTTAGATCATAGGAAGATTAATTAAATTAGTAAAAGCAACTGTATTGTACGTGGTTGGAAGAGGTATGTAGTTAACGTTTGTGCTAAGAGAGTTGAACTGAAAAGTGACAATATATAAATAATCGAGATCCACGAGTTCTCTTCATAAGAGGGGTATGTGGAGTTCTACAATTCGAGGAGCAGAAAGAGATTGGAAAAGACTGTAACATGTTTTGTGACATTGAATGAAAAGAAATTTTTATATCGATCCGTGCCTAGAACTTGTCAGAAAGATCTGTTTGTTTACTTTGAGGGTTCACCCTGTGATCGTTTGAAATACCATCTTAAATATTTTATATATATATTATATATACTAATTATATATATATATATTATATATATATATATATATATATATATTATATATAATATATAATATATTATATAATATATATATATATATAGTATAACATCTATATCTATAATATATATATATATTATATATATTATATATACTATATATATATATATATATTAATATATATATATATATATATATATATATATTATATTATATATATATATATATATATATATATATATATATATATATATATATATATATATAATATATATATATATTCCGATTTAGCTATATTATATACTTATAGTATATATATATATATTATATTACTATTATATAAAGGTATATATTGTATAAAAAAATAGAAAAAAAAAAAAATATATTACCCCTTATTGTTAAAAAACTGGTATCTACCCATATATATATAATAACTATATATATATATATATATATATATATATATATATATATCTATATATTATGCTTATATATATATATACGAGAGAGAGGAGAGAGAGAGAGGAGAGAGAGAGAGAGAGAGAATGGAGATTGAGAGAGAGAGAGAGAGAGAGAGAGAGAGAGAGAGAGAGAGAGAGGAGTGAGGAGAGGAGGGAGAGAGAGAGAGAGATGTAAATAATAATAATTATAAATTGTTCAAAAGTATACTTATTTTTTTTTCATGAAATATATTTAAAAAAAATTAAATTCCTAAGGTTTCCAAGATTCCAATCTCTTGACTGCGGGGTGGCGGATTCTCCCAGACTGTCATCCAGAATTGTTTCCGCTTTACTGATTCCGAAGAAAACATGGACCCGATTTATCCTTTCCAGTGAATGTGTCCTTCTGGGGAAGCCTTTCTGGCTTGCCTCTTGACATCAGTATCAATGCGCTGGCACAGGCTTCACATTCGGTAAGTCTTCCATATTAAATTTTCTTCCATAAAGCAAATATTATATAGCACATTTATTTGTTGAAGAATGTCACTGGTTGTCCAGATGCATCTCGTCTCTCGTCTCGTCATATAATATATAATAATAGTATATCACTAGTATTATATTATCTATATATATATATATGATATTATGATATATATTATTAATTAATTATATCTATTTATTATATATATATGCATATATATGATTATAATTATATATGCTTCCATTATGAAAATATCTCTGCAAAAACGTTACGCTAGATAAGTTTTTCAGTATTACACGCTGCATGCACATATCAGATGATAATGTTATAATTCAATTTTAGGGATTGTTCTTAGTACAATATCCTTCATTCTTTGCCGAAGTTTTAACTTTTAATTGTATAAAATAAATTAAGAATCGGTATTTTAGTTTTAGAAAAGTATTTTTCCAAATTTCATGTGCAGATTTACGCTGATCTTCAGTAAGGACCGCGTTCGATTCCAAATTTCCAAGTTTAATTATTTCTTCTCGTTTGTTTTCATCAAAAGATCATTAGTATTATAACATAATAATATGAGAATGAAAGAGAATAAACTAAGAAGAATTCCCACAGTAAATGTGAATTTTGTGGCTTAAAAAAATATGAATATACAAATCGGATCTTTTGAAATATTTGCTAATATATATATACGAGTATACTATGTTATATAATCGATGTGTAGGTTGTTAGGAATAGGGAATGATTTCAGATCTTACTATCGAATTCTTAGGTATGAGCATCAGGAGTCATAAATGTAAGATGCCGTGAGAATTATTTCATCTTGCGTAATGGTTATGTATTTATAATAAGTTTATGCTTTTGGCTTCTTTTGATGGGAAATTATTTTTAAAAAGCTAATTTTCTTAAAGTTCTGTATTCCAGTCAAGTTTGTTCTGATCCGATATAACCGATCAAGGAATCGTAAGATTACTTTATGTGTAAAAAGGCTTTTAATTTATTTAAACAGTAATGCTATATGTTTTCCAATTTTATTTATGTATTTTTAAGGGTACGAGAAAGATTAACCATATTGTTACCAGCGGTTCATTGATGGCTCGTCATACTTATGGTATCTGAATAAATGCGAAAAAGAAGTTAAGATCTTTTAAGTAGGTATAGTTATTATTATTATTATTATTATTATTATTATTATTATTATTATTATTATTATTATTATTATTATTATTATTATTATTATTATTATTATTATTATTATTATTAAATAGTATTTAAATATATTATTATTATTTTCATTATTTTTATTTTTTATTATTTATTACTAGTATATTATTAATTATTATTTATTATTACTTATTATTATTTATTAGTTATTATTTATTATTATTATTGTTATTATTCGATTGCATAGTGATTAATTGTTTATTCATAAATGTGTATTGGGTCATACGTTGATTATATTATTATTGAGTTATGGAAAGTTTATGATTAATTATTATTTATCATTCATTATTATTTGTGTTTAAAATAGTGTTGATTATATGTAGTAGTTACTCATTAATATTATTATTGAATTTATTATTTAGTTTCATTATTATATATTATTTTATGATCAGCATCCATAACAGGAAAAGTAGAATATTTTTCACTTTTAAACTACGGATGAACATTGGAGAACATTTACAATAACATATCAATTTTAATATTACCGTTACTTTTAAAAAGACGATGTAGAAATTTAAAATGTTATGGAAGACTTTGATGTCAGATTCAATAATTTAAAAAAAAATGAAGATATTGTTCAATGTCTATATTTTCCTTTCAAAGAAGATATTATTCTAAAACATATGTCGGGAAAAATTTCTGATATTTTCCTATACGAAAAAAAATACGAGAAATTAAAATTATAGATTAGGAAGCGCATGTAATCTTCAGTTAGTCGGGATAGCATCCAAAATAATATTTAAAAATATTGTGAATATGTCTGTCTATTATTCAGCGTTGCAATAATGTTGCGTATGTGTAATATACTATATAGTAAAGCATGCGACATTGCTTTAATAATAAAATATTACATTGTATCATAATTACAAATTTCTTTCATCTTGATAATAAATTTTATTTTGAACAAATCCAAGGATATTTTGCTCTTTTGCTACTTTGTAAGTAGACCGCCTTAGGGTTTATTAAAGAAATAATTACACGTTATCTTGACAATAAAAAACGATCCATAACGATATGGATCTTTATGGATTTAATCGACTGGATCGATTTTATTGAAAATCGATAATCAAATTGACAGAAGCAAATGTAATTTGATATATTCATTGAGACAAAAATATTATATTCGATTACAAATATTCGACTTAATAATAATAATAATTGAATAAATAATATATATAATCAATAACATGAATAATAATAAGAATAATAATTAATAATCAAAATTAATAATAAAATAATTAATAAGAATAATAAAATTTAATACAATTACAATACATAATAAATATAATCAATATTCAAATCATAGATGTCAGTCTAATAGATTTAAAATAAAATTCCAACGAAAAAGAATGAACAATGATATTAATTGCCAAATTTATAAGATTATAAATGAATATAATGATACAAAATTTATTATTTTCATAATTTAGTTAATTTGCATAATGTCTGTTTTAAATCAAGTTCATAATTACATTAATATAATTACAATCTCTTTTAATGGCGGCGTGAATGATTAAATAATAATACATAATACTCCAGTAACTCTTGATTTTGAATTAATAAAATATTATTAAGATATTTTAAATTTTAATTCCGAATAAATGCTCGAATCTATAGATCTGAAGATAGACTAATTCGAGATGCATATACTTATATCTCATAAAAATATATATGAATTAAATTTAATTTAAATAATAATAAATTGATATAATATAATAATAATTTAAATTAAATTAAATTATTTTTTATATATAATAAATTAAATGAAGCTGTGGCTACGTAAGTAATAATTAATATTATAATTAAATAAATAATATATAATAATTTAATAATAATTAAATAATAATAATAATAAGGACATAATAATATAATAATTAAATATTAAGATAATAATAATAATAATAATATTAATAATATATAAATAATAAAAATCAAGCATAATAATAATAATAATACATTATATTTATATAATTTAAATAATAATAATAATTAATAATATTTAATTACATAATAATAAATTATATATAATAATATATTAACATAATATATTTTAAATATATCAATATTAATAATAATATATAATATAATAAATAAATAATAATAATACATAATAATGAATAATATAATTATATTATAATATATATATAATAATATAGTTTTTTTAAAAATAGACACTAAATAAAATAAATAATATATTATTAATCAGTAAAAAAATTATTATATTTATGAATCACCTTAATAGCTTATTTATATATTTCTTAAATGATTATTAATTATAGGAAAATATATTATATTTATATTAAATTTAAATACACTAAATATTAAAATATATATTATAACGTGACGTTATCCTTTTAGGGATAAATTAATGCCAAGTATATATTGAACTCTAATAAGGGTTCTATACAATGATTGTGTTAATCTCAAGGGACACTAGAGTTTTAAATTGGGATTATTATTGGTCTAGTTGGATATGATATTCTTTTAGTATTGTTGCGGAATTACAAAATACCACTTCAGTTCTTCTATCTTTCCTCTTTCAATTCTCATCTTACCTCTCCATACTTGTCATCTACTTATACTTCTTAATATCAATCTCTCTCTTCTCTTCTCTCTCTAGTCTTCGCTTCTTCTTCTGACTTCTTACTTCTCTATCTCATCTATACTATTCTCTATCCTCTCTTTTCTTTTCTTTTCTTGTGTTTTTTTTTCTTTATCTATTTATGCCTTTTCTTTCTCCTTTATCTTTATGTTCTTCGTCATCCCTCTCTCTCTCTTGGTTAATATATGTTCTCATATTGTCATTCATCTCCGTGCTTTTCTTGATACTTTTAATCTTCTAATTGTTGAGCTCTCCTCCTTGGGTATTATCCAAAGTTATATTAAATGTTTCTTTTTTTTTAATTGAATTTATTTGCTTACTTCTGTTTTACTCCTCTCTTTTGTCTGTGCTGTTTTCTTACCCTCATTTATCTCTGTGTGTGCATTCCCTCTAATATAATTCGTTATAATGATTAATGATTATTTGACTTATATTTTAAGAATATAATACCTCAAATATTAATTTATAATACAGAGTTTATAAATTCATAAAATTTATCGACTATACTCTAAACTATAATATATGTATTATTATTATCTCAATAAATTGCTTTTATTCACTCTTCTTTTATTTATTATTATTTTAATTCTATCTAATCTCTACTTTATTATATTTATTTACTTCGATATTTTAATATTAATTATTCGATATTATTTTTATCATATTTAAAGAGTGAACTTGCTTATTAATTATAATATTATATATATATTTTATTACTCAGAATATTTCATTCAGGAAAGCTATTAATATCTATTTTAGTATCATTATTGACATTTATATACCTATATAATAATAATTAATCTATTCATTATTATTATTATTATTAATTATTATTATTATTATTATTATTATTTTATTATTGATTATTATTATTTATTATTATTGATTATTATTATTATTTATTATATATTAATTATTATTTGATTATTATCACTATTTATTCATTATTATATTAGTTAGAATTATTTATTAGAATTATATATTAATTATATTATTATTATTATTCAATTATTATATTTATTATATTATTAATTATTATTTATCTATTGATTATTATATTATTATATTTGTTATTGCTTATTGTTATTATTATTATTCATTATTGATTATTCTATTATTATCATATTATTATTTTATTATTATTATTTATATGATTATTTATTTATTATTATATTCATTATCTATTATTATTATTATTTATGATTATTTATTAATTATTATTATATTATTATTATTATTGATTATTAATTATTATTATATTATTATTTTTGTTATATTTACTGTATTATTATTACTTATGAATATTATTATTATTATCTATTATTATTATTATATATTATTATTATTATTATTATTATTATTATTTTTATTATTATATCTATTATATTATTATCTATTAATTATTTATTATTAATATTATTATATCATTTATTATTATTAGTTATTATTATCTATCTAGGCATCAAGACGAAAGCGATCCCCTAGTAGCCTCTTTTCTCAATCTTATATTCCTAGGGATTAATATATATGTAAGCGATAACTAGTTATTTCGATAGAGAGAATTAACATTTTTAATTTTGATTTTGATTTGATTATATATTATTATATTATTATTATTATATAATTATATTATTATTATTATTAAATTATTATTATTATTATTATTGATTATATTATTATTATTATTATATTATTATATTATATTATTATTATTATTATTATTATGATTATTATTATTATTATTATTTCATTATTATTATTATTATTATTATATTTATTATTATTATTATTATTATTGATATTATTATTAATATTAGTTATTATATTATTCATTATTACTTATTATGTATTTTATTATTATTCATTCAAACTTATTTACTTTATTCAGATCTATTCTCATATTATTCTGAACTTTATAAATTTCTTTTTCTTCGGAAATAATAATACTATAGTTTCCCTTTAAATTTGCTAATTATTTCTCTGTCAGGTTTTCTTTTTAATCTTAACATGATATTAATTTTCTTGATTTCTTGAATTCTTTTGAAAAATCTCTTGAATGAAAATTCACTGGAAAGGAAACTCGTTCTAAACCTCGACTCTTCGTAAATGCACCTTTTCACTTTCAAAATTTAAAAACTGGGATTGACAAAGTGAAGTACAATAAATTAAGTTATATTTAAAATTAGGGCAATATTAATATATATTAAAATATAACTTTGTTATAAATTATAATGAAAGATAAAAGAGAGAAATAAATTCAAATGATGAATAAACAATGAAAATAAGTTAAGGATGTACTATTTGAAGAATTAATTTAAATCTATATATAAAATATTAAGATAATTTAATTAATTTATATATAAAACAATAATAATTTAATTAAAATTCGTATAATAAAGGTTAAAAGGTGTCAAACTTATATACGCGAAGAAAATGAGCAAGTGTGTACGTATACATAGACTTTCCCACCATCTACGTGCATCTTCGTGCCAATGAAAGATGAATTATATACAATTCAAAAAACAGTACCCTTAAAGTGATAAATTAAAATAATAAGCAATAGTTTTTAAGAAAAGTTGTTAGCACCAATACAGTTAATAATTTAATTAAATGCTATATAAAAAAAATTAAACTGAAAAACAAGTTATTAATAATAATAAAATCAAAATGGTTTATTCAGAAAAAATCATGAAATTCCTTCTTAATATATTTAATATATGTACATGGACAGATGTACGAATCTAGTAGCCTAAGATAATTTAATTATAATTATATATATATGTTATGTAATTCATAATTATAATATGATTATTACTCTTTACTGATGATTAATAATTATATTTTAATGATTATTAATGATGATTGATTATAAAATTATAATTATAATATACAAATGTTATGTTGATAGAAAGTTAAGTTGAGTTACATGATAGTTCTACTAGTAGTTATTATTATAATATTAAATATCATATATAATCTGTAATTATAAACTATTATTAATTATAATAGTTATAATGATTATAAAGATTATAATCTTTCTATAATATATAACATATAATTACAAATTGATTCTTAAGGGCTCAAAACGTAATGGATATTTACATAATTCTAATCTGATTATTAGAATATGAATAAAGTTGATATCTTAATCATTCCTTATAAAGTAATATCAAAACACCTAGTCAAGTTATATTATAATTTATAGTTATTTAAAGTTCTTGGAATCTCTTACTCTACAGGCATCAATACCCTCCCACTCAACTAGGATATAATTATTTCCTTAGTGATCTCCAAATGGTGAGTATCAATTTTTCACAACAAAATAATAAAAGGGTCTCATATGTTTATCTGAATCTGAAGGTTGACGATACTATTAAATACTTCATCATTTTAGGCTTTTTAGAGAGCCATTAAATAACAATGACATTTTCAATTCTAAATATAAAGGATCTATAATTATATTTTCTATTATAATAATTATATTTTAAAGATTATATTGTTTACATTTATAATTATATTTATAATTATAAAGTAAACTTTTAGATATTTGATAAATAATAAATTTTATACAACTTATTTATAATGCTTAATCTCAAACAAAGGACAATGATATGGCGCTACTTCCTGTGACGGAAAACAAACCTCTATATACCACCAAGTCAACAATATGCTTGTTCTAATGCTAATAGTAACTTTATGTGACAAGTTTCAAACGGGTAGGGAATTTTCTAGGTGAATTGCAACCTATGGATGCCGCGACGAGGATCGAACCTGTCCCTATGCTTCTCGCGGAACTCAGTGGCTATTACGTTCAGTTTCACCGGTTAGATAGAATTAAGTGTCAGATTATTACAAAACAAAATTATTAAATAAAAAATGTACGTTTAATTAAATAACAATGCAATTATTAAATGAAGACTAAACTATATATTAAGAATAATGAAAATTGATCTATAAATTTATAATTAATAAACTGAGTAGAAACAAATTAGTAAATTTTAATAATAAATTAAAATTAATTATAAATAATAATTACTTTAAAAAGATAAAATCTATAAACAAAAATAATAGTTATAAAATAATAAAGAAACAATAATATTACACTGATAAAAATAATTAATTATATAAAATAATTAAAGTATTACATTTAAAAAATAATAATTATTAAACTGACAAAAAAATTATATATAAAAATAATTCAAATTAATTATAAATGATAATTATTTGAACTGGCAAATAAATTGTAAAAAAAAACTTTTAAAAAATAATTAAATATAATTAAGAAATATTAATTATTAATAATGATTAATAGTAAACTGAAAATAAATTACTAAAGTAATTTTAAATTACATTATTTTAAAAAGTTATGTACATAAATAAAATATGTTATTAATAAATAAGTTGTAAAAGTTGGGGGTACGTGTGTAATTAATGTTTATTTAATGTTAAAATCATGGTAAATAAATTAATAATAATGATAGATAATAATGAAAAAAAAAATTTTTAATTAATTTTAAATTAGTTAATCGAATGAAAATGAAAACAAATTAAGTTACATAATATTATAAAATAAACTAATTTGCTAAATTTATTTTAAATTAATTAATGTAACTTTGTTAAATTAAAAAAAAATAAAATTTAATAAAATGTCAAAAATTCAATTAAATAATAAATGAGAATAATCAAGTATATAATGAAGTGACAAAAAATCAGTACAATTTTTAGAAGAAAAATAATTAAAAGTGACGTAATTAAAAAATGTTTAAGCTAGTAATAATAAATATAAAGATATAGAGAGCTACCAAAGCGTACATTGCTTAAATAATTATGTCTATTTCTTTAAAAAGCAAATTTAAGGCAAATAAATTTAAATAATAAATAAGTGTAAATTATAGATTAAACATCTAATTCATATAATTAATTAATCATTAATGAATATATAGTGTTTTAATAATAAGAATATTTCAAGGAAAATAAACTTAAAATATTTAAGAAAGATTTTAAGAAATATAATATATGGAACTTTTAAAAGCAATATTAAAAAAACTTTTAAAGAAATTATTTTTATATTACATCATTAAGCGTAATAATAATAATAATAATAATATAATATATTATAAAAGATTAAAAACAACAATAATAATAATAATCAATAATAATAATAATAATAATATATAATATAATAATAATAATAATAATAATAATAATAATAATAATAATTAATAATAATAATAACAATTAATGAATAATAATAATAAATTAATTAATAGATTAATTATAAGCCTATAAATATAATGAATATGAATAATAATGCATGTTAAGAATAACAAGACTATCATTTATTTTAAAGTGGGTTCCGATATATTTTATTAATTTTCTTCTAACTAAAAACATTTCTGGCAAAAATATACAAACAAAAGTTCTACCTAGTCCCCACAATGACGTAATAAATTTGTATCCCCCATTCTTTTTTACCCCATAAATCCCCACAACTTTATATATTCAAAATAAAGGATATATATATAGTGAAATCGAAAACTGAAGAGCAAATGTGCTCTTTATCAACTATACAGTAACTTTAAATATTAATAATCCAAAAATTTTTTATATATAATAATAACAAAAAAACTCTCCCAAGACTACCATAAATAACTCATCTACAATCACGCATATTTTGAATAGCAGAGACAAATAATATCACTCATACTCTTTTCTGGATCTGAGTTTTATTTAAATTAAAAGACTAATAATAATGGTGCGCATAGACTAAATTTTTTTTCAAACTAACAATTTACAGCACAAGACAAACCTATTTCACTGGATATTAGCTCCTGAAAATCAGCCACATTCCTTTGGTTTTTTAAAGTAATAGAACTTTAAATACATTGTTATATTAAAGCCTAGTCGCATATCCTAAACTCGCTTCCAGGTTGTTTTTAATATATAATCTAATGAATGAGTGTTTTAATTTTATTTGGTGACTTATTCTAGATCTAACCTTCTTTCCTACTCTCTCTTATTTTATACAAGCTCTATACGGTTCTTGATTCTCCAAATTTGACCCCCGCTTACCCCCCTACCTATACTGCTCCGCAAACTCGACTCTATTTTGCACGTGCCGTTTACGAACACATCCATATCCAAACTATATCATAGATCTTTCCGCATCTGTTACGTATTAGATTTCTCCTCAATATTTAGACATTTAATCTAATCTTTACTTCTCTTACAAAAATAGCGTTCAGTTACTAGTATTCATAAGCGTAGATCCTATTTACTACTTTTCTTTTTCTTATTCTTTTGCTCACAATTTAAATAAATTTAGTCAATGTATGATAGTCGGTATGTAAACGCAAGCCTTACCCCAGTAGAGAGTGTCCCTATCGCAAGTTTTATCGTCGCAAATTCCACGACTTTGCAAACACCACGGTCCCGTATTTACCACTCTTCCCCGCACTAAATATCTTATCGCTGAATTTCGCTCCCTGAGTTATTCGCGATACGGTGACCATTGTCGATCACAATCCCCCCAAAGAGATTCCACACGCCCTATCACGAATGTCACTAAATTATGTATAACAAATTTTGTCTCATCTATCACAAACCTCGGTTAGACCCACCAACCCCTGCCTACATTTTGCAATCCCCCGCGTTACTCACCATGCCTCGAGTCCTTGAATACCTGTCTACTTTCACATAGCGACAGTGGTCCCTGAGTTGGTCCAGTGACTGCTGTTTATTTTTGGACTTGTCTATCTTCAGTAAACAGTGATCCCGCTCTTGGTAAATTAAAATGCATCACGGCGCTTAGAGGTTGCTCTTTTAACCCTAGCTGTAAATTTATTTTGGTTGGAGGTTTCACATCGTAGATTAAATATTATTTTGCATCCTCGTCAATATATAAAGAGTATTTCACTCCTCATTTAGACCAAGAAAAATTTTATTACCATTTTGAAGTTCTAATTAATAATTAGTTTTAGTCTCTGTAGGGTCTTATAAGGCTCTTGTGGCGTTTTGTCATTGGCGTGTTGGTCAGTAGTTGTATAGATATAAGACATATGAAGAATAAAAGGTGACATTTGCTAAAAGATAGATCAATTGATACCAATTGTCTATGTGTATTAGAGCTAACTTAGTTATAAGTTTTTAATTTTCTCTAATTTTTTCATTAATAATTTTAGTTATAAATCTGTTCTATTTTACATGGTAAATTTTATATGATAGTTTTTCATATGATGTGTAAGTTTCCTCCTGGCTAGAGTACTCTCGTAACTGATGTAGTATTTTTCGCTCAGGAATTCTACTCAGTGATGTATATCTATATATGACATATTTTAAAATTTTCGTCCCTAATGACGCCGCGACCTGGTCTGTGATGCCTCAGTTGCCTGTCCTTTTTATATTTTCTTCATATATTAATGTAATTAGATATAGGTATAATTCTGATATTTGAAAGTGTAATTCCTACAGAAATTAGCTATATTACAACGTCGTTAAGGTATTTAGTTATATAGACCTTTGTAATTGCAGTGTTTCATCTATTAATGATAGTATAATTCCTAATATAATAACTATTTAAGTTCGTAATAAGGTAATTTATTATTGTACCTAATATTAAATAGTGAACTCATTAATGATCATATAGTGATTTTCTTATTTAATAATATATAAATTATTGTATATTATTTATAGCATTGTAGTAGTAAATAATAATACTATATATACTAAATGACTAAAATCACAGTACAGAGATTTTATACAATTAATGCTCATACAGAACATATACAAAACTCACGAATATATATATATAATGACTCTATATATAGTGGTACTTGAATCAAACTTATAATTGATATTCAGTATACCCTGTAACTTATGATATTATTATATTTAGTTTACTGAGATTATGAAAAACACACTCAGTCGTATAGTTCTCGATCATCTCGTTATAAATATTTAATTGATAAAGTAAGTTGTATGAGAAAAATTAAGACGCTTAACAACTTTAAAAGGAGAATTCATAAAAAGAAATTTAAAGTCATCTGTAAAAGAAAAATCAAATAATTTTAATTCATAAATAATTAAATTTTGGAGGAATAATAAAGGAATATCTACGATTATATTTATATAATTTAAATTAATGTTACTCATAAATAAAGTAATAAAAGTCGTATTTCATTTCTCATAATGAAGAACTTCCCTTTGTGCTCTTCTTCGCAATTTGCAACTAATAAATATTTAAATATAACCTTGTGCACGAGGATAATAATTATAAATTCTAATCTGAATTTTATATATATTAATATATATTAATACTGTGTTAAAACTATAAATATTGTACAAAAATATATTGATTAGGAAAACTTATTGTATGCCATGTGTACCTTTGAATATCCCCGAACAACCTCACCTCACCCATGAGAATGCGTTTAAGTGTTTCATCAATAGCATATAAAATATTTTGAAATGAATTTCAGCTCACAAAGCAGAGTGGCTCCCCTCAAAAAAGAAATGAATTACACGCTTGAAAAGTGCGACATACAATTTACGCGCTTTAAAAGTCATGGAGCGCATAAAATTCTTAAAGTAATTTTGACTATTAAAGTAATACGCATAAATTTACTTGGTAGACACATTCATATATAGTTTACTTTGTCAATTTAAGATTTTAGCATGTTCGTACACGTTAGTACATGATCGCAACACTATCATACATGATTGCAGCATACTCGTACATGATTTCAACGCTATCATACATGATCGCAGCACCCTCAGAAACTTCAGAGATACGTTCACATAAATTAGTGTGCATGCAAATTACGTAAAACGAGGCTCGTAAATTCGAAGCAAGTTGTTTTG
>JABUQX010017959.1:0-20000 GCA_015478945.1 Trachelipus rathkii
AAATTGATATATGTAGTATATATATATATTATATATATATATCTATAGTATATATATATATTATACTAGTATATATATATATATATATATATTTAAATAAAAAGAAAGGTTGAGGGTGGGAGAGAAAAGGAAACTATGTAGAATTACTCTTCACACACTGATGAGAAAACAAGTACACAGTTTAAGTCCTATAGCAGTACGAAAAAATAAATTCTTACCTTGTGAACAAAAAAACCTTCGAATTGAGTGGACAGAAACACGGAACTTTTTTGTTTTATTATTTTATACATATTTTTGAGAAGAAAATGTAAGAGCGAAAACTGAACACAATCCATTACCAAATCAAAATTTCAGGATTTCAGGACGAACCAACCACTGATCATGAAAAAGATAATTCCATATTTTTTATATAAAAATAAAAACTTTGTTTCATATATGACCAAGAGGAAAATATTTTCTTTTCTTTAATCTGCTGGAAAACATTGATTAATGATCTGTACTCTCAAAGTGAATGGATTCCATTGTTCTATTAAAACACTTTTCACAGGAGAAAACCAATATGAATTGAAGCACATTTAACATACCTATAGCAACCTTACTTACACTTACAAACTTTGGGGAAATATGAGTTGTTATTGTTAAAACGTAAAAAAATAAAAATTAAATAAAATACTAAACTGCTTAATAATATTTAACGTTCATTTATTAACAAATTTGATAGATTGAGCGTGTTTCACAAAAATCACACAATTTAACCAAAGCGGAAAAGTACAACCATAGCAATAACATTTACATTCTAAAAATGAACACTAAGAACTTTGAACTTAAAATACTTATTATTATTTATATATATATATATATAGTATATATATAATATTTATATATGATATATGATATTATAACTATATATTATTGTATAGTATATATATATATATATATATATATATATATATATATATATATATATATATATTATATTTTATATATATATTATATATATATTATATATATATATATATATATATTTTTTTATATACTGAAAATCTTTAGTGGAAAAAAATTAATTTTGCGGAATATTGAAAACTTTCTGGAACTCGTCAATGGAAACGCACGCAAGAAAATTTTTCATTGAGGAACTAGCATCAAAATTTCTATAATAATAATAATAATAATGATAATAATAATAATAATAATAATAATAATAATAATAATAATAATAATAATAATAATAATAATAATAATAATAATAATAATAATAATAATAATAATAATAATAATATTTCAACTATAAAAGTGAATCAAATGCAGAAATGATTCAACTTAAAATAAATTTTCTTTTCATTTACTTAGTTGAAATTCAAAACTACCGGACCTATTATAATTATGAGTATGATCAATAAGTAATTGAATAGAACAGGTAGGATTGAAAGTACCTGAAGCACAAATGACTAAGTATAAAAAGAATACAAGAGGGAACAAACCTCCTTCCCTATATCAATAGAGACTGCCTTAGAGAGATGAATTTATTCCCATAAGGAACGAACAACTTTCAGGGCATAAAAACAACCTTTTTGAATAATTACATCTTCAATAAAAAAAAGGGGGGGGGAACTAAACAAATATTTAACTTGCATCCATCTTTGAAGCGTTCACTGCAAGAACTCTTACTTTCTGTTCCTTTTTTTTTTTTTTTTTTACATTAACAGATTGAACAAGAAAAAATATGACTATCTATAATTTCTCAATGTCTTTGCTATGAATTGTGCAAAGACACCTTTTAATTGTTACCAAAATGTTATCCACCTCCAATGTTAAAAACACTTATTCTATTATTCACTTACACCTTCACACTAAGGCTTTCATATTACACTGCCCTAACTTGTATTATGGACACAAAAATACAATTCACTTCAAACGTATGGAAAATAAAAATGGCGAACAAAAACAGGCTAAACCTATTACACCCATTACTTCCTTAAAAATAAAATTAATAATATTAGAGGAATTTATATCTTCACCAACGCAAGTAAAATTCTGTAAGAAACAATAAAGCTTCAGTTATTATATAATCAAGGACAGTCCAGAAAACCTATTGGTAAATCCATCTTCCACTTCATAAGGAAATATAAAATGAAACCACAAGGAGTTTTATTCATACCTTTGCTTGGAAAATAAAAACATGTTGATCATTATTTGGCTTTTGGATTTGTTCTCTACTAAATAAGAAATGTGTAAGATATAGAAGGTTGTATGATGTGTGCCACACAGAAACTAAAAGTATATTTATATTCTTGAAAATTTTTAGAGAAAATTTAACTAAATATTTCTATAATATATAATTTACGGTAACATACTCCAATATTCTAGTTTCTCTTTAGTATAATCATGGCAACATGGAATATAGATTAATTACCTATACTTCATCCATAATTTTTTTGTAGAAATTGGTATATTTATATTAATTTTATCTAACATATGTAGCATGATACACGTAATTGTCTGTCGCGCAGAATATGCAAAACAGGAAGACTGGAATTGAAGAACTACCATCGATAAGATCCAGAGAGATAATATATGCAAAGAGAGAAGATCTTTATTTTAAATGATCTCTTCGAACATCTATACATTTCTGGAAACGTTGAACGGTCACTGAATGTATTTCTCTTCGTAAATATATCTACTGAAGATATTTGTTATCGCAGATACTGAATACGCTAAAGAATATTTTAACCTAACGATATTATATGAATATAAGATTGAGTACTTTTTGGTAGTAGGTGATTAAAGTGAAATATGTAACGACTACTATATGACTAAGATAAGTTAATATATCCATACAGGAACATATTGACAAGACACATACAGGTATCTGCATAAATATTCATTATTCTTAGTGATAGAACATTAAAGCTGCAAGCACTCTAATTAAGTTCTAAAATCATCTATTTGAAATCTATAGTTATATCCTCAACCTTTTAAGGAAGAGGAAGATATGGGAGTGGAAGTTGTAGCGAAAACAATGGGTCAAGATATAGAGAATACGTCGTCCGTTTTATTCAGTATGTTACTGTAATCGGGATATACATTTAATAAATTATGTTCAATTTCTTTTCTACCTTCTTCTTTATCAACAATACAAGATTTTCGATGAGTAATGAATGGATTAATAGTATAGGGAGTAAGGAGTATGGTACTGCGCAAGAATGGATGAAGCAGTACAGATAGAAGAAGTTTATTTAGGGACCTGCTTCTGGATGCTATTCACTTATTAGAAGTAAGTCGTGTCTCTTCAGCTCAGTGCAAAGGACTTTCGCTCATCGAGACGCGTAGAGTTTTAGTGACAGTAAGCATGAGTTCGGGAGGAATACAAGTAATAAGGCAAATTTTTCTGGAATGGCAAAATGTAATCGTAGTTATGAAAATAGGAGGGGTTTTTGGAGAGTGTGTAAAATGAACTTCTCAGGCTAACATTAAGAAAGAGTTTGATAGTAATAATAGCACACAGGAGTTTTCTATGAAGACAATAGCATCACCTCAATGAATAAGATATAAAAAATAAATAGGATTTCACGATCTACTAAACGATATAGTTTCATAAATAATGATCGAGTAAGTCCTAATGTTGCAAATGTCATTGATACAAATCATATTAAAATTAAAAATTAACCTGAAGCAATTAATAAAATAAGCTTTAGATAAAAAGCATATCAAGTAAGTAGCGAGTAATACTTGAGATGCTAACGATACCGAACTATCACGCCTTAACACGCACATTCGGTATGCTTAGAGTATTCAGAACATATAAAACTAGTGTTTATGAGTTGCCCCCCCCCTCTTGGGTATTTTTTCCGTGCTAGAACTAGCTATGTACATACCGCATTACAAATGGGCTTGTACTATGTTTTGGCTCACCATCTGCAATCTTGTCTAGTCATAGAATTTCACTTAATAGGGTTGTCACCTTTTAAAGAAGTTATACATCATAGACAAATAGCTCATCTGGTGATAGGCAGTACATCTCACAGCCTTATTTCACGGAACGCGGGTAGAGGCAGTGCGGATATACCGTTACTTGCAGTCTTTGTATTTACTTACGTTAGACTCTAATAACGTCCTACTAAAGATATATATATGTGAGCTTCACATAGTTAATGTAGACGTTTCTAGATCCTCTCGCAAAAATATAGATCCAATCAGTCAATCTCCTTGACAGCTGATTTTCATTATTTCGATCGAATGATGTTCATACCGACCCGCTAAATACGCGCCCTCTGGTACGGTAACGTCTTTTGTGGGGACAAATCACTATCACTGATGAGTCATAGTCAGAAGAGTTTAGAGGCAAAAGTAATTTACAGGAGTATATTTCAGAGTCTCTCGGAATCAGGTTTCGGAGTCAGTTGAATTAATTCACGTTGTTACTACGATTATAATAGATGGATATTAATATAATTATAGTTATATTATTATATTTATTATTACTTCTATAGTTATTATTTTGAATTACTTATTTTATCACTAACTCGCATTTGTTTAATATATTTAATATGTAATATTAATTAGTATTTATTAATTATTAATATTATATGTAGTAATTATATATTATTATATTATTATCATGCATTTATATATTATTAATTATTAATAAGTTATATAGGAATTGAGCTTGGATGGTTCCTCAATGAAAAATTTTCTTGCGTGCGTTTCCATTGAATTTTGGTTAGTATATATGATATATATACTATAATAGTCCATTAGATAGAGTTCAGATTGTCATTGAAACATATATAGCATAAAATAAAGTAAGAGTATCGTAAAAAAGATTCTTTCAGATATATAGAATGGACATCTAGATATGTGAGTAAACATATTGTACCTATACTAGAAATGAGTAATTAATTACTTTATAGTATAACATATGATTATATTAAAATTATACCTAACATTTATTCTCTTAATCTGCTATGGAGAGTGCTACAAGTAAAATCGTTTTAAGTAATAAGATATATATAAGTATTAATAATAATAATATATATATTAAAAGCAATCAGGTATAGTATATCCGAAGCATTTTGGATTAAATACACGCTCGCCTGATCTTTCTTCTCTAATAGATGTAAAATATCACTTGCATATAAAATGTGAATTCATATTTTATCTGATATTTATGATAATTTTAACACTATACAATAAATACAAATAAAAAGTAAAAGTTTAATAATTGTTATTAATATACTATATAATAGTATTACCTTTAAACCAACGTTCTCATACTTTTTAAGAAAACGTGCGTGTATAATATATAACTGAGGTCTTGCAACTAAAAATACCATTCATTAGCATTACTCGCAAGACGACATAAGAAAAATCAGCCCAAATAAAAATAACAATATGAATCGTAGACTTCCTCTTAAGCAAAAACTACGATTCGTAAGATTGACATTTCTGATACCAACGTTGATGATTTTCGTCGCACACACACATTGTGGAACATCTCACCTCAAGGGGTAGTCACACTTGAAATTAATGTAGTTAAAACCATGTCTGGCACTAACTTCAACCAACAAAATAAACTCTTGCATCAAGTGCTACAAATAAGCTCAATGCTTTAGAGACCTTAACCTGTATACAGACCTCGGACAACAGCATAAAACTCTTGCAATACATATTCTACAGACAATATATCCTTTCCCCCTAAAATTGCGCATCACCTGCATGGGATCCAACGCTCTCAAGACCAACTTAAATAAGCTAGAAATTACACAAAATAAGGTACTAATAGTAATAGCAGGCTGCCTTCCCACCACCCACCACACCTATAAAATACTTCCCACAAAAAAAAAAAAAAAAAAAAAACACTCGGATCTAATAGAATGTAAATTATACAGTAAATCTCTTCCCTTAGATCACTTACTTCATCAGATTTTCAACGGCCATCAATACCAAGGTAAAAGAACACCCCCTCGTCATACTACTAATTTTCTACAAAAGCTTCTTCTAGGTTTAAATCCAACTTTAGAAAGTAGTCGAATGGCTGTGCTAAAGGCAGATTTTCAAAAAAAATCTTTTAAGTTACTTATGATATTCTCCATTTAATAATAGACGTTTGTATTTTCAAAATTCAGAAGGTTCGATTGTATCTAATGGCAGGTCCACCTGGTTACCCTTGGCGAGAGTCAACTCTGTCAGGTAATTTTTCATTATTTAAGCTCGTTTTATTTTTTTAAAGATCAACAGTTCAAGAGAATTTCCTGTTTCTCAGAGAAAGATCATCAAATTGGTTTCTGCTCTTCTCTAAAGTAGCAATAGTGCCCGTTATTAATTCACTCGTTTGACCAAATGTTCCATTACTAGTTAATATAATAGTTACATTAAAAATCAAAACTGTTATTGAATGCAGTAACATCTACTGCCAGGTTAATAATCGAAGCCCACTGAACCCCTTTTTAATGTGGAAAGGTTTTCAAACTAGCAAATAGAACAATATTAGATTAAAAACTTAGTTTTAAGATTTACTAAATAATCTCAAATGTTGAATCTTAATGGCATCCCAAAACCCATTTTAACCATGCAACAGAGAATAGAAACTTTGCTTAAAATTCTAGCTACTTTTAATAAGAGCTTTCAAATTATTACCTAAACCTATGTGCCAAAGAAATTTTCCCTAAAATTAATATTCCTGCAAAAATCAAAGAAGGTAGCCCTTTTAATGATCTCCCAGATCTCCAAAAGGATTTAAAATTCTTTTTGAATTAACAGGGCATAATGAGAATCATGGGCAGATATATATATGGAGGTACAATTCAATATTTTGCAAGGTATCCTGTCCAAATACCCCAAATACGACAGCTTGTTAGGAAGTTATTAAAAAATTGTGTAATCTGTAAAAAAAAATACTCATTCGTCAAGCCGCCTATGATATTCCCTCAGTATGTCCTTTAATTAAAGAAAAATTTGAGTATAAAAATCCCTTTGAAACCTCAGCAGTAGATTATGCTGATCCTATTATGGTTAATACAAACTCAAATAAAAAAATCGAAGGTTTATCTGTTACTTTTTACATGTTGCAACACGTTTCACAAGTATCCATGTTTGTCATGACTTGACTACAATACTTTTCTAAAAGAAGCTTTAACCATCTTATCACTACATCTTCACTCAGACCAAAAACTTATATCTGATTATCAATCAACCTTTAAAAAAGCTAGTAAATACTTAACCCATTGGTTTGAAACTGATATAGCAAAAGAGTATTTTGGTGAGAATGGCTTTGCTTGGCAGTTCACTTTGGGAGTAGTTGAGCATATAGTGATAATAGTGGGTTTGGTTAAAAAGGCTGTCTATGCTTCCTTGAAAGGTAAATTAATTTTAGAATCTAATATCACCAGCTTAGTAGAAGAAATTATGCATACTATAAATTCAAGGCCTCTTACTTATGTTAGCTCTAATGAAGATCCCTACTATGAAGTAATAACTTCTTTCAAATTAGTGTTTGGACAGGATATAATTAAATATAATTTTTTAACAATGCCTGACAATGAAATTTCATCCACTGAAATGGGTGAAAAGTTAGATCCCACCTTTGAAGGTAATGAAAAGAAATTAATTATTAAAAGTTTTAAGACGCTAACTAATCAGGTAGAATTAATAAAGAAAAAATGGATAGAAGAGTATCTTTTAGGGTTAGGAGAACTTGAGAAAAAACAACATAAACTCATAGGTTCAAGTAAAGTACCTAAAATTGATTATCTTTGTCTCTTAAATGAGGCAACTAAAACTCCCAAAGTTCTTTTGAAAAATGGCTAGAATAGTGAATTTGTATCCTGATGATGAGGGTATTATTAGGCATGTTACAGTTCAAACTGGTTTTGGATGCCAATCAAAGACATGTTTATAATTTATATCCTCTAGAAATTCTTCATAATGACTACATTCCTGACAAAGACCTTTTACCTAACCAGACAAATGTAAATAGTTTTCCTGAAAAGACTAATTCTGGGCCAAAAAGGTTATCCGCTATAAAACAAGATGAGCAAATAAAAAGGCTCATTAAGGCAGATCTTATTTAGATTTAAGTATTGTAGGTTAATTTGTTGGAGAATAGTAAAAATTTAGAAAAAAAAAAAAAAAGGTTACTCCAGCTGAACAATAGTAGTAGTAGTAATGTCTTTGTTAGGTTTAAGAAAAAAAAAAAATGTCCTTTATCTCTGGGAATGTTAGAAAATTTTCACAATTTTCCTAAATGTTTAAATTTACTTTAGACATTAAGACATTAAGAATATAGAGACAGTAAGAAGCCACATGGGCCTGTCGAGACTGTCCCAGTCAACCCACTAACCAAACATGCTCATGCAAATCCACCAAAGCACCCTAGGGCTTGTCAAATTACTGTAACTAAAAATCCACCAATTTGTCTTAGTGCAAAAATAATATATTATATATAATAATACCCAAACAATCCACATGCATTAATAACTAAGTTATGGTCACACATGCAGTCTAACATTAATAACTACTGTAACTAAAAACCCGCCAATTTGGCTTCGTCTAAATATTAAATGATACCCAAATCCATCCAATT
The DNA here is from genome assembly GCA_015478945.1 of Trachelipus rathkii. NCBI lineage: Eukaryota > Metazoa > Arthropoda > Malacostraca > Isopoda > Trachelipodidae > Trachelipus > Trachelipus rathkii. The sequence goes on from JABUQX010017959.1 coordinate 8,582, forward strand.
TACCTATCCAACCCTTTCTTAAAATGTTGCAATCGAGTCACACTCAACAACCTCCTATGGCAGACCATTCCAAAATTTAACAATCCTATTTACTGTATGGATGTTTTCCTATATCAAGATGGCATGCTTTCTTCTTAATTTTTCTTATTATGCCCCCTGGTCACCTGTCCCATGCTCTACTATGAAAAATTTATTGGTCTCTGTATTATCAATAGATGAAAATATTTTGTAGATTTGTACCATGTCCCCTCTGAGAATCTCCTTTCTACAGAAGACATTCCTAACTCCTTCAGTCTCTCTCATAGCTTTACGCCTAACACCCAGAAATTCAATCCTTGTTGCCCTGATTTGCACTCGCTCTAGGCATTATCTAAGTCTTTCTTTAAATAAGGGCCCCAAACTTTTGCACAATACTCTATTCCTGGCCTAACATAGCTATTATACAGTTTCTTATAACTTCCTGCGCTTGTAAAAACAACATTGCATTTGTATTATGCCCAGCATCTATTAGGTTTATTTCTAGCTTCCAAACACTGATTGCTACTTTCAGATTGCTGCTATAATAACATCAAAGTCTTTTTCTTGGTCCACAGACTCTAAGGAAATCCCTATTCATATCATAGTTAAAACTTTTACTGAGTAAACTAATTGCAAGAACCTTACACTTTTTACTGATAAAATTCATTTGTTGCCACTTATCTGCCCCACCCAAGAAGTTTCATCATATCAAGATCATTTGAATCTTTATACATCCTTTCACATTCCTAACTGTGGTGGCCAATTTAGATGATCATCTGCAAACTTAGAAAACCTCGCATTTAAGTCCCTGCTCTAAATCATTTATTATATATGTGAGGAACAATAGTGGCCCAGCACTAAACCTATAGGACACCACTCTTCACTATTTCCCATTGATGATTTATGCTATTTAGTTGTACAACATGTTTTCTATTCGCAACACTCCTTTAATCCGAACCAGGTACCCACTCACCTATAGCACCACATGACAATAAACTTCTTCACAAGCTATGTGGGAACCTTATCAAAAGCTTTGCTAAAGTCTTAATATATAATATCAACTGGACATCCTCATTCAATGCAGTCAGTATAAATGTATTCCATAAATTCTAAAAGGTTTGTCTGACATGACCACCCTTCCTAACTCTGGCTGGGAGTCATACAACACCTTGTTATCTTCTAAATATTTCTCGTAATGACCTTTCATAACTTTTCGCAAAGGAACCTTACAAACCAGATGTTAAGCTAAACTGGCCTATAATTTTCCCAATCTTCCTTACTACCTTTCGTATAAATAGGCACAACCAAATGCGTTTATAAGATATCTGGTAACCTCAGCCAAATATTATATATCGCTTAAAAAATCAAATACAGTGCTTTTGCAATGCTGGTAACTACCCCCTACTTCAGAATTCTACCATATATACCATTCAGGCCTGCAGCCTTACTTGGGTCGTATACTAATTAAATGTAATATCCTTTACGTCAAATTCAAATTCTATAAGTCTATTTTACATGCATACAAGAACTATTAGTCTGCCAAACTATTATCAAATTTTTCCTCAGTAAACACTGAAGCAAAATAAAACATGAAAAAGGTCAGTTTGAAATTTGCCACCATTTCTAAATTTGTCATCAATTTTAATTGGACCAATTGTGCTTATTCTTACTTTTAAAATTTATAAAGCTAAAAAACTCTGTCAGATTCTTATTTACGATTCCTCTAAATTAATTTGTTGCTTCTCTCTTGCCTTTCTTATTGACTTAAGTTCATTCTTTTTTTCTATAATTTTCTAAATATCTTCCCTATTACTACCCTTAAAATATTAAAACATCGACGCTTAAAATTTCTTGCTCCTTATCTCTCTATTCCACCAAACAGGTTTTCTCTTTGCCACCCTAATGGGGTTTATCTTTAAAACAAGCATACTGACTGAATATTCATTAAAAATTTGCTTAAATGTTCCCACTAATTTAAAACAGTATTTGGTCTTTTAACTTCCTTTATCCCATGTCAGTGTGTACTAGCCATGTCTCAAAATTTGGTAAAATCGCCATTTCGAAAACCTAAGTTATTCTCTTTATTAACTTGAATTTAAGGTCAGATATTACATCATATTAAATCTAATTATATTAGTGTGCGAATTCCTAAAATTCTCCTCAACTCTGTAATTTATCCACCATTACTTTCATCGTTAGTTAATATGAAGTCTAATAGTGCATCGTATCTTGGGGGTTCTTGGACCAATCTAACTTGAATTCATAGTATTACAAATTTAGATTATGCAGAACTACTATGGGCCATAGTAGACAAGGAATCCCAATGAATGCCAGGAAAAAATTAAAATCACCCATTATGACTATACCTTTCTTTTATGTGCATGCTGGTCAATTCTTTTCACAATTTCTGCCGTCTAATTCTTGACTTCTGCCAGGAGTCATATAAAAGGCCCTATTCTATAATAATTTAGTAATAAGGATAGCTACCCCACACCGATTCAATATGGCATGATTCATTTTAAAGTCAGTTATTAATGATTTCATTTGCTACTGTTGCAAATAATTTGATGATGAACATTTCACACATTTCTTCCATGGTTTTATTCTGAAATTCCCTTCTGTTATCTGATAAAAAAATTTCGGGTGCTCCATACACACTTATCCATCTATCAATGATCTTTACCCACTATTTCTGGTGGTCTTTACTTCTGCCATAGTAACCTGTACATATCCTGTCAGTTCAACGATTCATAACTAGGAATCTCTTCAAATCCCAAATTCTCCCATGTGTACTGATTAAAAACAATTCCATTAAACCTCGTGCTCTTTCCAAAACCCCACGTATTGGTCTACTCCGGTGTGTGTTGTATACTCTACATGCTTGACATGTTCAGTAACTTATGTTAATTGTCTGTCTGTAGTTGTTTTCATCTCTCATATGATATATCCCCTACATATGCTTTCATCATTTTTAAATTTTATATAAATAATATTTATAATATTTGCCGATCCTTCCTTACAACAATGTCCAAATGTTTTGTGTATTTTTCTAATTTATCTTTCCATTCGTTTTCGTTCGTTCCTAGTCCATCACTGTTCTGTCCTACCAGATCCTATATTTCCTTGGTATTAACGGTAATATAATGTGTCCTACTTTATCCACCCTCCCTTGTATGTGTAACCCTAATTTTGTTAAGTTTATAATGTTATTTTTTTAGTTATATTGCTCCCATGTTCTGTAAAGTGTTCTACCTATTAACCAGCGGAGTATTTCCTTATCATTATAGTCATTTTACAATAATCTGTCTTAAATATTAGTTGTATTCCAGATATGTGTATTGTATGGTAAACCATTTTTCCCCCATATAATCTTGATCCCCCAAAACTGTATGTTGTTGTTAATTCTTTCTTCAGCTATCTTTTAATCTATACTATCGTCATCCTTAACTCACGCCTCAAATATCTTTCTAGTCAATACCCTCCAATCGACTTACTGTTGTCCCTGTATTTCGTAGTATAGCCTCAGACATTCCTCTTTTCTCGCATCATTCATTAGGTTCATGTCTTCTCACTCAAATTATATATTATTTTTCGTCCTCTTTTCTTTTATACTTAGGAGACATGGACTTTTGTGTCACAACATTTCACATACATACCATTTTTAATGTTCAATTTCTTTTTTATTCATAAATTCCAGTCACATGTCCCTTTCTACCACATTTCTAAACACACCATTGGTTTCTACACAAGCTTTGGCTACATGACCATCTTTCATACACTTAAAGCATCTTATTCCTCCCTTTTTTTAGACATTGCCATCCCATATGTCCTCTTCCACCACATTTATAACAAACCAGTTTTACTTCTTTCACTTATTTCATTTTCTCTTATTTACTGCTCCTGTACTTGCAGTCCATTTCTGTAGGTCTCCTTAACCAATCTAACCACATTGTTCTTTTTCTTTCATTACGCCTTTCCAAATCAGCTTTTCTCACTCTTTCTTCTTCAAATAAGAACTATTTTGTAGCTATATTACGAAGAAGAGTTTTTAATCAATTTACAGTTGATAATAATCTTTTCTTGCCAATTTCAAATTAGCTGTGTATAATAAAATGTGTCCCTTTACATCTTTCCCCCATTCACTCATAACCCTAAAACCATGTCGCTTTCACCCATACTTTCATAAGTCTATTTCCGTGGTTTGAGGCCAGCCAACGAAACTCAATTGAGTTCGATGGGTCTGAAAAGGAAACCAAAAAAACAAAACAAACAATAATAAATAAACACAATAAAACTCAGGAAAAAAAATCAAACGCAAAACCCACAAAACCCACCCAAATTTATTAAAAAAAACTTACCACAGCAAGGTGAACCGCTAAAGTAAGCACCCCTTCACCACTACAAGGTAAACCGATACCGTAACCGATTCGGAAATAATATACCATAACCTTAAACCTAAAATATATCAAAGCCTTACTAAAGTAACTTAAATCTAAAATATTTTGTCTTAAATAGTTCTCCAAACGTACTCCTTCTCAATTCTCCTACACAATTCTCAATTTTCCAATAATACTCCTTCTTACTTTTCCACACAATTCCTTCTCGATTCTCCACTATATAGTCTTTTACTTTTCTATCTTTTGTTTCCACCAGTTTCTACAACTGCCACTTTCCTTTCTTTCTTCAATCTAGTTAATTCTCTCCTCCTCCTATCTTTTCCCTAAATTTCCTTTATCAGTACTTCTATCTCATTCAGTCACCAAGCCAGTTACAAGTTATTCTACCTCGAACTTTCCCTATAATTCCTCATAAATGTCGATATTTCTAGGTTTTCCTGATTTTTCGGATGTTCGTAGTAAACAGGCTCCAAAAAAAAAACTGCGAAATAGAATAAAAAAAAACATCGCATTATAGCCAATCAAACAAAAATATATAATAATAATAATAATAATAATTGAATAATAATAATAATAATAATAATAATATATAATATAAGAAATAAAAATAATAAATAAAAAAACTAAGAATTTATAATAAAATTAAATAAATTGTGATAATTTAATAATGAATTAAAATAAATATACATTAATAAAGAATATAGAAAAGAATTAATAAAATATTAGAAGAATTTATAATTAAAGAATAAATGATGAATTAAAATATCTAAATATAAATAAATATGAATGAAATTGAAATAATTATAATAATAATTAATAAACAATAAGCGAAAGCAAAAATAAGCAAAATAAGCCCCTCTCACCCATGGTGCTTACCTGGGTAGTTGACCCAGTTTTTTTTTTCTCTTTAAACACTTAAACTTCTGACCTTTACTCTCGTTATTCACATCTACGACCCGGACTCCAATCAGAGAATTCAGACTAAGAAAAAGAAGAAGAAAAAAAAAACAAATTATACAACCAATCCATCTATCATCTAATAAAAATCATTCATCAAGTAACAACATTTATATTATACCCCAACAGAATGAATGTCAGCCACTGAACAAAATATCTCAGGCCTCTGATCAAAAGATTCTTCACAGGAATTCAAACTAAAAAAAAAACAATAAACCGCAATCAATCATAAAACCACATAATAAAATAAAAATAAAATCAAATAATAATAAGAGAATAACAAAATAATAAACAAAACAATAATATATCTGAATAAAAACCGTAATATATTACCTTCACACGGGAGACGTGATGAAACAGGTCAGTGAAAACGTCATAAAGAAGTGTTGAAAAAATATATAATGTCTATATTGTCTCTTTATTTCACTAGAAATAAACAATCTCATATAATAATAAATAATAAATAACTAATGTATAATAATAATAAAATAAATCGCTAAATAAACAAAAAAACACAAGAAAAAAATTAAAAACTACACTGCAGTCAATGTTAATTCCTTGTTGCCCCCGGTGACGGTTCTCAAGCAAACCCAAAAAAAAACAAAAAAACAGTTAAATTATTGAGACGATACATAAAAAAATGCCTATTATTCCTACGACTACCAACGTCATCACATACTCTTCCACGCTTTTTTTCTCTCCTTACTTACTTTTTACACATATCTAGTACACTATTAAATCGTTCTACTCTTTTATCATCTGGTATCTATTATCCAAGGACGTGAATACATCAGATTCAACCTTCCTTTTGTTAATTGCAATTTCATGTTACATTCGTGTTATTCCTCGCCTCCCGCCTTGCAGATTGTGTAACCTATGATCAGAAACCTTTTTTTCTTCACTTTTCGTAATTCATTCCACCCAGTCGTCACTCTTCGTCCGAGTGTGCTCGATAATAGTCACGTGCTTCGACTGGATCCAGAAAACACAGACACATTTCGCCTTTCATCGCGACTCTCCTCTCTCGTGTCGATCTCGTCTCTGCTGCTCTTTCCGCTCCTCTCGCTCTCTCCCTCTCTCTCTCGTCTCTCTCTCTCTCTCTCTCCTCTCTCTCTCGTCTCTCTCTCTCGCCTCTCTCTCTCTCTCTCTTCTCGCTCTCTCTCCTCCTCTCTCCTCTCTCTCTCTCTCTCTCTCTCTCTCTGCTCTCTCTCTCTTCTCTCTCTCTCTCTCTCTCTGCTCCTCTCTCTCTCTCTCTCTCTCTCTCTTCTCTCTTCTCTCCTCTCTCTCTCTCTCGTCTTCTCTGCTGCCCTCTGTCCTCTACGCGTCTTCGTCTCTCTCTCTCTCTACTCTCTCTACTCTCTCTCTCTACCTCTCGAATCCTCTCGTCTCTCTCTCTCTCTTCATCTCCTTCTCTCCTCTCTCTCTCTCTCTCGGCTATCGTCTCTTCTCCTCCTGTCGCTCTTCCTCTCTCCCTCTGTGCTCTCTCCTATCCTTTCTCTCCGCTCCTACAATCTGCTCCTCTCTCTTGCCTCTTCTCTCCTCTCTGATCTCTCTCTCTCCTGCTCGTCGTTCCAGGTTTGCTTCTTCTCTCTCTCCTCTTCTCTCTCCTCTCTCTCTCTCTCTCTTCTTCTCATCACCTCTCTCTCTCTCCTCTCCATCTCTCTCTCTCGTGATCTTCTAGTCTCTCTCTATCTCTAAATCTCTCTCTCTCTTTTTTTTCCTCTTATCAACCCCATTTTTATTTTAACAGTGTAAATCAGCAGAAGTGGTCCAAATTGACATAATAAACTTGACTATATCTTATAGAAATTAACTGGGATTATTATTCAAATATATTTGTTAGATTGAAATGATTGAGGACGATACCGAAAATTATAGGACGAAATAATATATAATAGTATGAAAAGTATATAAATATTGATATTCAGATACTCAACTAGAAGAATTCGGGTAATGGATCATTTGACATCCTAGAAGTTCATTAGTATTAGGCTGTTTCCTTGAATAAATGCTCATAAAGATAATGTAAATAACTGCTCACTGCTCGTTCTATTTTTTATCCAATCCACCCTCTTATATGGAACTTCACTTCACCATTACTCCTCTCACTTTCAAACACGTCACACCTAACTACAAATAACTCATGCAGTACCACTTCTATAGTCGACTGATCAGTGTAATGCAAACAATAGCTATATTATATTATAAATGATTACTTCTATCATTATATCTCAAAAAACAGAAACAAATTACAAATTGACTTAGGTTTCTGAAAGAAAAAGACTTTTAAACAAGAAAAATAAAGAAGAAAAGTAATTTTATTAACTCAATTATTATGAATATAAGTATATATACTAATACCCTACATACTACACCCTACTATTATACTACGTAGACCCGTGTATGCTTACGGCTACTACTAGCCTATCACTCACCATATAACGCTTATAATTATAGCTTCATTATATTGTAATATAATATAATATACCCGTATATATATATATATATATAATATATTACTCTACAAGTACTAACTATATATTGTATATATACAATAGTCAGAGTATAATCAAAACGTACTATATTTATACTATATTATTATATAGTCGTATATATATATATAGGGTAGTGTATACGTATATATTTTATATAATACATATATAATAGATATATAAATACCAATATATATTATATATATATACCACTAATATTATATACTATACCTATATTATAGCTACTATATATGATACCTACCTACTAATATACTACATATATAAAATACTAGTATATATACTACCTAGGCTCACTCATATAGTATAGATAAGTACGCCTATACGGCTACCCGTAACTACTCCGCGTATATATACTAATAACTAATATATAATATATATATTGTATAGGCTATATAAATACAATATATATATATATATAGTATATATATTATAAACGGTACTGTATATGAATGGGTTGGGTATAATATAATATATATATATCTATCACTATATACATAATTCTATAATTATAGTGCAGCCAGAGGTATTTATACCTATAAAGTTTCTGAAGGGGTGAATTATTATTCTTATATTATTAATCATATAATGTGAAATCCTAATATTACATGTCTATTGGTATTTCTGTGGTATAATATGAATAGTAATAGGATAGTGGCCTTTATAGACCTAATATATATATTATATAGTATAGTATTAATATAATATAATATTATAGGATGAATATATATATATAATATATAATAATATATATATAAAGATTAATATATTAATAGATTAATTAATATATTATAATAATTTAGTGATGCTGCAGGTAAGATGTATTTTTTTCGCATCTGCGGTAATGCGGGATGTTTTGAATATTAATATCCGCGTTACGGATGTGATATATAATAAGTTTTAAGTATATAATAATACCCTCAACCTAATCTATTTTTCATATATAGCCCTATTGAAAATATTAGCCTAAAGTATGGAATAGAGTATATAAATTTACTACCTAAATAAGTAAAATATATAAGATATATAAGCTAATAATACTATTCAATGGTAAGTAATAAGTCCGAGCAGGAACATAATCAGCCCGATAGCTGGAGCCACTACATCTACATTTACGATCACCAACTAATTGCAAGCCACTGATTACCGATGGGTGCTGAAATGTCTTACTTAACTGGGAGCCCTCCAACCTAAATTTACCTCTATACCCTTCTCAGACTCTTATGAATGTATAAAGAATTTTACATGAATATATAAATTAAATGATATAAGCTTATAACTACCATATATGCATTGAAACTCAAAATATGGAAGGTATCGTGCTTGAGAGACATCAAATTATTTCTCCTATTTCTGCCTATTTTACTGGTACTGAGAAGTTCTGTTTCACTTCATCAATATAATATATATTATAGCCCTATGACATTGCTATAATACATCTCTCACTTAACACTAGTTAGAGGGACAGGGCGATGTATTTCCTTATGCAAGTTAAATATATATAAGCGTAGGGTAAACATTTCATTTTTGCATTAAATTAACATCTCTACCAATAATCGGTGGTGTATGGATTGTATTTTAACCAAATTTTTCTTGGTGATAGTTTTCAATCCATTTGACACTGTATCTTTTAGATTAATGTCGTGTGTTTCTTCAATCTACTTAATGACTAAGTAGAAATTCTTCCAGGAATCTTGTTATGATATTACTTGTATAGAAATGTTGGTTCTGATATTTCAATTTTATCCTATTTAATGGTATGGTTTAGTACAATGCTCCAATCTCGGTAGGTGTATGGATTGATTTTAAAAACAGCACTCGAGGCTTCCGAAATTTGAATAAAATATTTGGCTCTATAATATAACGCATCCACCATACTGAAATTGGATCTCATTTGAAATTCTTAACTATTGTTTAATTTTCTGTATATGTTTTCAAATCATTTTGCCACCCTACATTCATTTGAGCCTCTACTTTCAATGCGTGTGTTTCTTCCATCATTCTGACTTACTTAAGAATATTTCTCCCCATGGGCAATCTTGTTATACTGATATTTATTGTGGAAGGTGTTGGCTCTGTCACATTTTTTTCCCTTTATTTTTACCTATCGCTGTGCGATGAAGTCATTACAATTAGTACCTCTTCCGATGAAGTTTTCTTCCAACTTCAACACAAAGAGATAAACGACCTGAAATAAACTTTAATAGGTAAAAAATATCGTTTAAAATAATCTTGAATATGATTATTACCATTTAATCAATATATTACAAAACATAAGTCGATTACAAATAATGTAGAGACCGTCAAATATAAATATTCTACAGAAATCCAAGAGCTTTAATAAGTAACACTATAAAGATAAAAAATTAATACATCTTATCTATCTCGTTTTGTAATTCCACCACAACAGTTCAATAATTAAAAAATTTGAAGATGGTTACAAAAAATTTATTCTTAATCAAATTATTGTATAATAAATATAAAAATTCGAACAGTCGACAATTATTTCGTGCTATTGTCTTCTAAATGGATTTCATAATTCGATATTATATTGTCAGTTGATACATTAAAAATATCAATATCATATATAATCCCGTCCCTCTCATATTGATGCTCATTATTATCCACATATTAAAGACATAAATGTATTGTGAGTTGTAACTTTGAAGCATATACTAAATCTTGAGCGAAAGAAAGTGCAGAGAAGTTCATAGCTGTGTATAGTACAATCTTTCCATCATATGAAGGAAGTGTACTAACTATTCCAGCGAGTATGAATGTCTTTGATAACATAAATAGGAAATATACAAGCCGCCCCTTTTTTGGACCTGAATTTGGCCTTAAACTCGATATTACAAATAATATATATTCTTTTTCAGATTATAATCTTTAAAGTATATTTCTCCTTATAAAATATCATTTATCAACAATCTCGATCAATAATACATCCGCGCAACATCTGCAGGCCAAAGCGCGGGAGCAGATCTTTAACAATGTGCGATGTTACCGCATCACTAATATATATATATATATTATATATATATAGAGTATATATATATATATATATATAGAGTGAGTATAATAGGTTATACTAGTATATGTAGTATATATATATATATTATATAGTACTATAGAAATATATAATAGTATATACGGGTATATAGTAGTATAGGTATATAATAGTATATAATCTCTAATGAAAGCCTAAGTATAGCACTGTCACAAATTACTCTTATCATATTTTTGTAAGTTGATATTATCATGTTACAGATACATATTAAAGGCTGAATTTTGAGAAGAGTATTTTTCAAAAAGAAAATTTCTGTCTCCTAATAGGCATGTATCTTAACCACGAATTAATTTACCATTAGGTACACCATCTATAAAATCTATTAAGAAATAATCTATAAATATAGTTAATGAAGCTCACAATGAAATATAATAATAATAATAATAATAATAATAATAATAATAATAATAATAATAAAGTGAATCATGAGTTAAAAGCTGTCATAATCTTTGAATTAAATCTCTTAA
>JABUQX010017959.1:25000-41737 GCA_015478945.1 Trachelipus rathkii
GAGCATCTACATATAGAGATATAGAGATCAGAAGAAGTAAGAATTTTCTTTGAGTGAATTTAATATAAATATATATATCGCGAAAGGTAATAATCAGGAGTTACGATTATACTCACGGTTATAATAACTATAATCTAGATGAGGTTGATCTGATGTAGTATAATGGATAATTCGCAACTGACGAGAGGGGTTGCGTATTACAACATATATACTTTTACTCATTACTAGTTGTTTATCCGATAAAGTGATACTCTCTTCAGCAATTATTATGTGAATGCAACTAATAGATTATATAAGTTACAAAAATGTTTAGTATTTTATCAACGCTCGGTATATATGTTATCACTCATCTAGTACAATGTACGTGTATCATTAACTAATTTCTTATATTATTCTAGTTTGATCAAAGAGGGTGGTTAGTTAAAAGCGCGACTATCGTAGTAAGATAATAATGATTTACTATATTTATTTTATTTTAATTTTCGATAATAGCGGATCAATTTACTTCGGGTTGGGGTCTTCTTAACGTACTTAATCATTTTATGCGTAAGGAAAGGGTGAAATAATAAAATAGAATAAGGTACTCAGTGTGGCGCTTAATTCATGAGTGATACGTATTCGCCTAATATAAGATAGTATGAGTCTTTTGCTGTTTGCTAACTTTAGACTCCATGACGCAAATGAGAAAGTTCCTAATGCTAGTGTGATAATTATATAGATATATAATAAAGTGGACGCGAATATATTATAATTCTTAGTATAAGTAACAGTTTTCGTGTGGGTGGCAATGCAGCACGATGTGGCCTCTACTGTCGAGCTCGGCATATCGATATATATGTGACGAGATATTTTTCGGAGACTAAGACTACGGAGAGACTATGCGACGAGAACATAGAGTCAGTTGTGTAATAAGACGATTTAGGTGTCGGTGAGCGGCGTGAGTGAATTCAGTATTTTTAGTGATACTAACACTACGTGTCGATTAACGGCGACAGGTATAGATAAAGGAAGTTAACGACACACGACTGTCAGTGTGCTATTTCCGCCCGAGACTGTCGCGCATCTGTGGCTCTGCTTATTGAGTAGAGTGTGTGTGTAATATCGATTTATGCGATATAGAGGAGGTGGCAGACGTCACCTACCGTTTCATAACTTGATGGTGAATAGTCACTGTATATTCGAAGGATGCGCTATCTCGTGCGTGATACTAGCGTAATATGATATAAGAGGCGCGTAGGAATTGTGTGTGTGGTCGCGCTAGTGTGTGAGCAATGAATTATTCGTATTCAGCTATAGTGTGATACTTATTACGGTGAAGATAGTCGTACGCGCTCACGGACTATTATGCGCAAGTATTGATGTTGAACGCTGAGTGTGGTGTGTAAGAATATCTGCTCATAAGTAATTTCATTTCTATCACAATATTTCGCTCTTTGAGTGGTTTCTTTGCACATTAGTCATAGTTGTTATTCAGTTATTTCTATTTACTTTGAGATATAATTATCTCTGATAATATATTTTTTATGTTACTCGTTAAGAATAACGCTATCAGATTTTGTAAATATCAATACATATTATTATGGAGTATTTAGCTGATTATGTATAGTGCCTACGAGCTTCATTTGCGTAGTATATTGATTACGACTGCGTTTTTGGATATTTTTAATATTACTGAAGGTTAACTGACTGATCCATGATATTATATATCAGATTTAAGTGTGAATACTTTGTGAATATTAATCTCTGAGGTGAACGTAGAGATAGATATTCGACCATGACAGCTCTTTCTCAGCTGACTGTGTACGAATTTATACCAGGTGTTGTTAATTCTTCTTCGGATCTATATAAGAATTAGTAAGATGGTAAAAACTATTTGATCTTCAAACTCACTTAAGAAGGTAGGAATATATGGGGATTTAGACTGAATATGAACGTGATTTTTTATTCACTAATTCAACCGTGACGATAAATAATACGCTCTCGTGATATTTAGTGTATCTTTACTTATAACCTTGAATGGGGTATACTGAAATATATGAATCAATGTACTTTAAGTAAATTGACTCATACTTCTTGTAATATCTCGCTGCCGCAATATAGTGTTCATTTCAGATTATAAAAATCTATGTATGTAAAGTGTTAGTGACAGCTCCTAAGATATAAAATTGTTGCTGTAAATTTTATAATTAGTGTAATTTACGCAGGGTGTAGAATAGGAGTTAATCTATTTTAGCTCTATAAATAATACTTGAGTGTCTACAACCTATAATAATATAATATATAATATATACTATTTCATATTACCGTGATATATATATATATATATTATTTATTTCTCATTTATTAATTATATTATATATTATTGTGGTACTTTAATATAATTTTTATTATGAAAATAATAGTAATCCTGAATAAATATAAGTTTATCTGATGTAATATTAGAATAATAGAAGGTTCAGTATTATAACATGATTAATCCTATTTAGTACTGATAACAGTAAATATACAAGTAGTATCGCGCTTTACGTAGATTAACTATATATATTATATGACGTGAATAGTTAGTATTTCAGGTCGTAATATTATTCTATAGCGATTTCTCTCGATAATTAATGACTATTATGTATCAAGTCAATATTTCGTGATGATATATTAAACTAACACTTGTACAGTACATGATGATACTCTCAAGTATATTGTGTACTAGGACTATAGAGCAGTAGTTTTCTTGCGAGAAAGTCTCGAGCGCACTGGATACCAGAGTAGTAGGTTAAGAGACCATGGATAGCTCTCCCATTGTTTAAGATCGAGCGCCATGTGACATGGACAGCGCAAAGATTCTCATTACTGATCTGCTTACTAGGGATATCCCTTGATTTGTGGAGGAGACCAAGGAGGATCCTGGAAATACAGGGCAGATGAGAGGAGCGAACGAGGATGCCGTGCAAGAGTTTGAAAAAGACTATTTTCGCGTGTGTCGTGAGTAGCGTCAAGAGCAGAATTACGCAGAAATCAATGCTATTAGTAAAGTGAATGTAACGAAGCGCTGAGTAATATTGCTTATATAGCGTGTTCATGGCAAGTCTTAAAACGTACGTGCTATGAAGATGCAAAACGTCATTCTCACACTCTTTAAATTATATGCTGTGAAACATCATAGCACTTAGTGCGTTATTTGAATTTTTTACATTGACTTGCAACTATTTACATGATATGAAATTCAATGAGTCAAATTCGAAAGCGATAATGTAAAAAGACACTATCCTATTGTTCAGGTTTTGCTAATCTTTATGAAAACGATTTTTGAGAGACTGAGAGTGAAGGCGAAGATGAATGGGGGTGTATCGTGGAAGGAGACTCTCAGTGTGTGGAGATGATGTACAACGATACCTGGCACTGCATAGGCGCAGAGAGAGAGATATTGTGATGCGAAACGACAGACAAGTTGCCAGTGAGAAGAACGAAGCAAATGTATAGTGACATGCGTGTGTAGCAAGGTGTCAACAGTGATGTATATTTCTTTGTATAACAATAAATACGTATATAATTGGGGTAGATACACTAACTGTGTTTCCTTTAGATTATATTAGTCTATTAAGATCTTACACTCTCGTTCTTATATCCACAGCTTCTGCTTTGATTGTTTATACAAATGTTTATCACACACGCACATCATATTATAATATAACATCGTGCTGTGGTAATATCAATAAGTTTGTTATGATTTTGTAAAGTACTCAACCAAGATGCGACATCTGACCTTTTCCTCACCTCTTGCAGCTCGCGTATAGAGGATAGGGCTTAGGCAAGCGCACGTCGCCCGCTCTCCAGTACCTCTCGATTTCCAAAGGAGCTGGAGTGAGTCTCGGCAGCGTCAGATGTCTCTGATATATTGTATAGATATCAGGTCATTCAGCAAGCGCAGAGCAGCTAAGGTGTTATATATACAGCTCAGTGCTCGCAATAAATATTCAGAAACATTAATAATAAAAATAGAAAAAAAAAATTTTTTTTTTTTAAATGTTGTTATAAAATTTAGTTGTAAAAAGATTCTCTACTACTTATGTAAAAATATTCAGTCTTTTAATAATTTTGTAAAATATATTTGGATATATATAATCTTAATTTGCTTTAAATATATCTATATCACGCGCTCGCACGTATCGATTCATATACTCAATCGATAGAATAATCGTGGATTTATATGCTCGATGACGGCCGCTTTTGTTATTACTCGGGAGATGTTTACTGCGTCATTAATACGCAGCGTTTTCTTTATCCGCAACGTTTCGTGCAAGGAGGACTTAATAGAAAGAGCACGCTGGGATAGATATTGAAAAGCGTGATGCAAAAAGGGAAGACTCGACTGATATAACAACCTTTCCACCAAGAAGTGGGTGGACCACTCCAGCCGACAGTTGTGGGACCGCCCACAATAGGTTTCTTGCTTGAAATGAGCAAGTCCCATGGATTGACAGGGTCAACCTCAAAAGGGGCCATGCAACTTTGGCGGTCAGGGGTCCCGGTGAGGTGAAGAAAATAAAATGTTAAATTTTTGTCATTTTTATACGATATAGGGGTCTCTATAACCATATAGTCGACTACACTGGAGGATGCGTGTGAGATATTGAATAGTGTAGGATTTCTAACATGTCTCGTAGAAACAAATAAAAATGTATTGGTGTTTAGCGAAGGCAAAACTTCCAGCAAGAGGTTACTCGTGGGGACCAACTTAATTAACGACGCATTCATCATCCGAGTTCTAGGTCCATCCACCGTGTAAGGTGAAGGCCACCACTACGGAAATGGCACCACATCTAAATGAAATAATCACAGGACGAAAAATCTGAGCGCCGAACACAAAACAAGCTATAAAAATAAAATAAAATGAGTTCTGACGATGCGAGCCTTCAACTGCTTTGGTGAGTCCAGCCGTGACGCAGGATGGAAACTAATACTCCTATGGTCCCATAGAAATTAATCAGTCATACGATCCCGGGTAGCAGGCTCCGTACCTTTGTTCTTTTCTTCGTGGGGTCTTTTAATAGACCTGTAAACACACCTTGAGATTTTGGTCGAGAGAATGATTCCTCTATAGGATCTCCTGATAGGCGCTGAGGTTGACAACCCAGACGTCTGCCGCCATTCCGCATCCTTGGCCACGTATATAGTAAATGCGGCGAGAGACTTTAGGTAGTCTCTGAGTATGCTACTAATGATATTATTCGGTTATAATATTGATTTAAGGTAATAGAGTATTCTAACAAATAAAGATTTTGTCAATTTTGGCGACCTGTTTTGATAATCTTTGCAATGTTTCTTGCAGCTCTAATACTGATCTTTATTGTTGATCAGTAGCTCACACATCAACTCGATTGCTTGCGACAACAGATTGTGAGGCTGATTATTATCAGTGGACTGGAGCAAGGGGGGCTCTCACGAGTGGATGGAGGACGCATCAGGCTAAGATCCAGAGCCCTGGTGGAAGCATTACAGAACAGGGCCACGTAAGGTCGGCGACCACGATCAAGCAATTGTTCGCCAAAGAAAACTGTGAGGACTCCTGTGGGTGGACAAGGATAGTAGTAGTTAAATATTAAAAAAAGAAGATTTAGCGTAAGAAATTGTCTGTCCGATTAATTATAGATTCAAGTTTCTATTTTATAAGTTTTGATATTTTATATAAAGTATATATTTTATTTTCTGCAGATGGCATACTCCCTATAGTGATTAGTGTGATTGGTGTCCTTCTGGAGGTTTTTTTAAGGGTCGAAACCAAATGGATGCCATATACACCATCCTCATCAAGCAGCCAAGGGAGGTTCTCCTCTCACAGAGGTAGACGTCGAGGTTAAATATAAAGTATTCTTTAAAGTACTGTATTGTCTTTCTTTTAATATCTCTCGCTTTTATTTATAAGTGATATAATAATACTTAATTATTAAATTAAAAGCTCTTCATTCAGCCTAAACCAAAACCCCCTCCATTAATCCCTTTTCTGTACCTGTACCATCGCTCTTGCTTGCCTCACACTCATCATCGTCTAAGCTTCGTAAGACATCTCTAACTGAATATATCCACCTTTTTTTCCGGTCGTTCGACAGGCAAAACACTCTCAACATGTGCTTCTTATACACTTTCTTTAACCAATAATCGGTGTTTTCCACCTTCTCAGCATGGTCCAAGCCATCTTACAAGTCGTGAGGTCGTGATCAAATTTGTTTGCAGTCTTTTCGTTAACCGCAAGAACACGCTTCCATGATAACTCGTTCTCATCTTATCCAATCTCCTAACTTGGCCAAGGACCGCCCTCAGGATTGTCCACTGTACAACCCTCACTCTTGATCTATTCGCCCTATTCCATACAGATATCTCGCTCTCGTGCTCCCGTATTTTTATTAATAATACTGTCGCTTAGCAGTAACTATAGCAATATATTAATTCATCTTTCAGAGAACTTAGGACTCAAGTTGGTCATACAGCCTGTGGCGCAGTGTCTTGATATGCTTCAGGGGGAGTAAAAGGGCATACATGGCATCCCTCCTAACCCTAAGCTTTGGTTGATGAAGACAGCCTTGAGGTGACAGAGTGAAAAATATTCAGTCTGTGTATGCAAGGCCACTAAGTACGAGGGCCCTCCTCAGGGCGTATGAATATAGAGGTTTGGGCCCCTCTTTCAGATAGGGATCTCCTTATGGCCACTGCCCTTCACCCTCCTTCACTTAGGCCCTAGAAAGCATTGCAACTGACATGGTGGAGGAGATCGGGGACAGGATTAACGGAGATAGGGGATCCATCAAACCCACGGAGAAACAGCAGCAGCGTCAGCTTGGCAGCCAACAGAAAGACCCACAAATTCGACGCACTCCTATTTCAGTTAAATTGTTTTTTATCTAGAGTATTGGGATACGCGAGCAAGCCAGCACAGGATGTAGGAAATCGTTCATAGCGAAAATGTCATGGAGGATAGGGTTGCCCTCTCAAGAAGATCCGAGCTGTTCCTGTTTCCCCAACCAGCATAGGGAGATATGGATAGATCTATTTATAAAATATATATCCCCATTCCTAGTTCAGCAGCTGTGGAGAGGTGCTTCAGCGGCGGTGGGGACATCTCAGGCAAGAGATTTCGTCCTTGAAGGCAGGAAAAGGTTTGAGGACCTTCATTTTCCTCAAGGGAAATATATGGACCTCCTGTATGGAAGTGATTAGCCAGGAGGACATAGAGATGAGGAAGAGGACCTATAGCTTTGAAAGTATTTTGCTTTTGTGTTAACATTTAATAAAAAATTAACATAAATCTGGTTTTACTATCTTATTAAAGGTTTAAAATGTAAAGGCATGCTTTCGTTATCGCGCAAAAGTTTACTTTGAATTTAACGGTATCGCCGTAGGATAGCCGAATAGCCGCATAGTTAATGCGGCACTGAGGTTTTCAAAAATGCAGTCGGATAGCCGACGACGCACTAGTTAGGTGGCAAAGCCGAATAGGACGGACCTCGAAAAATTATAGCCGCGCCCAGCTCTGTATATGATAATTATATATATATATATTTATATTATAATATAATATAGTATATATATATATATATATATATGTATATTATATATATAATTATATATATATTATATATATATATGATATATCATATATATATATAATATATAATATATATAAGCTTAATGAACTACTGAAACATTTTCTTCGAATTCAGCGATCATTTTATGCCTGCAAAATGGAAAAAATATTTTTATTAATTATTAATAAAAATAATTAAAATTATTAATAAATTATGATTATTAATAAATAGTTATAATAACATCTAACGGCTGGCATTTTGGTACCTCTTCTGGCAGCGAGACTCCTCCTCCTTGACATAAAAAGAAGAAGAAATTTTACTTTTTATTGTGATGTTTCCTTCTTTCTTATTCATGTTTTCGGTAAATATATATATATATATATAAATAATATATATTATAATATATTTATTTATATATATATATATATATATATAGAAATATATAAGTGTGATATCTTATATATATATATATGTATAGCGTATTATATATAATATATATGTATAGTATATATATATCTACTATATATTATTATATATTATATATATATAGTATATATAGCTATATATTATATATATATATATATAAGTTCTGTGTATTAATGGAGACAAACTGGGGTTATGGGCGCCCGACCGATCGCACCTTTATTTGAGATGTACTAGTGATATAGATAATGAGAAAGATACAGACACTATGCAGAGATCCGATTGCACCGCGGGAAGAGGCAGGCAGGAGGGGACCAGAGATTCTGGTCATAGGAGGGAAAGGCCGGTGTGGTTATCCTCGTAGGCGAGCGTGTCCCTGCGTTGTGGGCGGTATGTCGCATCGATTTAAAGCGTTAGCGTGATTCTTGCTGGCTTGCCTGGTTTGTATGGAGTACAGCGGGTATTAGTATTCATATATATATAATTATATATATATGTATATGTTTGGATTACATAGGTTATGGGTTAGATAAGGTTAGAGTGTTAGGTGTGAGGTTAGGTTGTTAGGTAGGTTAAGTTATTTGGTTATCAGGTTAGGTTTGGTTTATAACATTTTTCTTCTTTGGGATAATTTCTTAACCCTTTTCTCTGCATCTGTTATAATTGTTGTTTTTGGCATTATGTTATGTATGTCTCCATTACTTTCATACCATTTAACTAATCCTGCTCATACTGGATACTAAAAAACATTCTACTGACCCTCTCTTCGTATACTAGTATGATGTAATCGACTTTTCAACTTCGTCATCTTATTAATTAATTTGTCTTTTACCAAAACCCTGCATCTCAATTGACAACTTATCGTCAACACTATATCATATTTATTGTTATATACTTTTTTTTATCGACCTTCATTATCATTTTCTCTCTTCATAATTTTCCTGCATTAAAATGTTCGCTGATATCAAAAAATGTATTCAGTTTTTTATGTAGCTACGTAGGTTTTAAGATACAGGGTTTTAGCTATTCGGGCCGCTCACCATATAATATATATATCTATATATATATATAGTATATATGAGTATATATATATTGATAATAGTAATAAGCAATACTATCATATAGTATTATATATATATATATATGGGATATAGTATATAATATATATATAATTAATTAAAAAAATATTTTTATATTATTTATTATTATAATAATAAAAAATATTATTGTCTTTTAACAAAATTTTTTTTTTTCAAAAGTCAAACATTATCATGGCCTAATTAGGCAGTGGAGGTGATTTTACAGAGGGAATAAAGCTTCGAGTAAATTAGAAAATCTTCACATATAAACTTAAACATTTCTAATTTCAGATTAAATTAAAATTTAATTAAAGATTTTAACCAAATTAACATCAATACTAGTATTGTCCTGTATTATTAGGAATACTTCATTCTTTTTATTAAAATAGCTAATTTGAAAAGTAAATAAAAAAGTAATTATATTTATGAAAATTGTTTCTTCCTGCTATACGGCCTTTACTTACCTTCTCTTGTGTCATCTCATCTGACGCTCCTTAAAACTCTGCTGAGTAGCAATGTCTCATCATCCAAACGCTCTTGAAAAAATACACACATTTTGCTTAAATGATATTTTATGAATAAAGAAAACTGCTCAAAATTTCTAGAAGTAAAAAAAAAATCGTTCATTCGATACTATAAATAAAATATCGATATATCGATATATCGGCTGAAAAAATATCATCGATATTCTTTCGATACTATCGAAAAAAATATCAATATCGATATATATCGGTCCTCTTGCGGCATCCCTAGTCCTCTGTCCTTATCCCTACACGAACGAAAAAAAAAGTTGGGATTTTCGTTGCGTTTTTTTAAAAATATTTTTATTGAAAATATAAACTTGAAATGTACGTCAATTTGCAAAAAAACATCAAAGAATTTTTTTAAAATGTGTGTAAATTAAATGTTTATAGTTTTAATACAGTATTTATACGAACTCTGGGTGAATTGCACCACATTACCATCAGTTGAAGGACATCGTTGATGGACGCCATGTTTTTCAGGCAAAAAGTAAAGTTTCCAAGCTAATGGTGGATTATCTACGAGAAAGTTAAGGTTAGTTCCTTTTTTTTTTAATCAATTGATACACAAACTAAATTTTTAAATATAAATGTTTGAATTTGAGATTTACAATCTTTCAAAGTTCTCTAATTTTAATTATATTGATTTCTAGCTTGTATAACCGGAGTCACATATTTAGCAAATTAAAGAATAAATAAATATAAATATATATATAATATATATATATATATATATATATATATATATATATATATATATATATATATATATATATATATTATATATATATATATACTATATTATATAAAATATATATATATATATATATAATATAATATATATATATGGTAATAGTAGCACAGCAACTTCACCCCCTATTTTTATAAAAATCACTAGATATACTCTAAAAAATAATGAATAAAAAAAAAACAAACTTGGCAGTCTCATTAGGAAAAAAGTTAAAGCCTCTCAAAGTTGTTAAAACTCTCATAGTATTTTTTATAAAAAAGACATTTTATTTTTTGGTTAAGTAGGTCAGAGAGGGGCTTCACCCCCGATTTTTATAAAAATCACAGGATATACTCTAAAAAAATAATAATGGTTAAAAAAAAATCAAATGTTGCCATCTCTTTAGGAAAAAAAGTTACAGCCTCTCAAAGTTGTTAAAACTCAAACTTTTCATTTTTGATCCATCCAGGTTAGGTTTCATTTCAGGCCCTCTAGTTCAGGTTATGATATGTTTTGTTAGTTATACACAGAGAAAATCTATGAATACTTAACAAATCTTATCATAACCTGAACTATGATGGTCCTAAAACGAGCATGACACCCACTAATTTTTTTTATAAGTAAGCCTATGGGAAAATTTTTAACTTTGAGAGGCTGTAACTTTTTTCCTAAAGAAATCATTTTTTTATGCTTCATTATTACTTTTTTAGAGTATATCCTGTAATTATTTTTTAGAAAAAAGGTAATAATAGCGCAGAGGGGGCTTCACCCCCAATTTTTATAAAAATCACAGGATATACTCTAAAAAAAATAATAATGAAGAAAAAAAAAACAAACATGGCGTTCTCTTTAGGAAAAAAAGTTACAGCCTCAAAGTTGTTAAAACTCATAGGATTTTCTTATATATATATATATATATATATATATATATATATATATATATATATATATTATATATATATATATATATATATATATATATATATATATATATATATATATATATATATATATATATATATATATACTACTGGAATATATATATATATATATATGAGTATATATTAATCTATACACAGGATATACTCTAAAAAAAAAAAAAATAAAGAAAAAAAAAAAAAATACATGGCAGTCTCTTTAGGAAAAAAAAGTGTAACAGCCTCTCAAAGTTAAAAATTTTCCCATAGGCCTTTAATAAAAAAATTAGTGGCCCACATGCTTGTTTTAGGGCCTTCCTAGCTTCAAGATTATAAGATTTGTTAAAGGTATAGTATATATTAGGGTGTACTGCGAACTGAAAGGCTGGAACTAGGAAATTAAGCCAAATCTCATAAAATTCCGGCCGGAACCAGAATTTCTAATGAACTTTCCTTAACTATAGGAGAAATGTAAAAAAAAATTAAAATCTATATAAAACTCAATATAAAATTTTATATATATATATTATATATTATATATAAGTATATATATATTATATAATATAATATATATAGTAATATAACTATATATATATTATATATATATATATATTTTGGAAAAGATTTATTAGTTGCATTGCAGAGTGGTCATAATAAATAACCTCATAATTTTTTTAAGGATTCCTTCATTCGTAAAAGATTTTTTTATTATTAATTGATTACAGAATCTATAAAAGAGTGTAAAATATGCCACAAAAAATTAAAACTAGGTAGTTCACCAAAACATTTGAATACAATGCCACTTACATAAATATATGGAAAATTTCATTCTGAAGAGAATATCTGGATGTCAAAAATTTGATAGTAAAAGGAATCAGTCCTGTATTTCAAGAAAAGAGGACGCTCAAAATAGAGAAGAAGATCCAAGCTAGTGAACACAAGCGCAGTCTCGAGCGCTCTGTCTCCCCCAAAGATTTTGCCATATCAATGATTCATAATCACAGGTAATTCCATCAGAAAATAATGAATTTTATTCGCTATGAGTAACCAGCCATTCACAACCACTGAAGAGCAGGGATTCATAGAACTTATTGTCTATCTTCAACCAAAAATATCTTATTCCTAGTAGAAAATATTGTTTGTAAAAAAGATGTTACCAACTTCATACATTAAATTGAGATCAGCAGTATTTTAGAAGTTATCTAAGTGGCTGATCAGATATACTACAGATATATGGACAGTTAAATATTAAAATGAAGTCATTTATTCTTCTCAACTGCTCACTGGACTTACCAGCTAGGTTTGAAAAATGTGGACTGTGCTACTCCATTGGTAATATAAAATATATATATATGATTATGAGTATATATTATATAGATATATATATATTATATATATTATATATATATAATATATATATATATATCATATATATATATATATATATATATTATATATATATGAATATATATAATATATGGTATTATTCTAATTTGAATCAGTGAGTAATATATTTTCTGAAAAAAATTTCTATATTTGAATTGGTATATATTTTCTGAAAAAATTTTCTTTCTAAGTTCAGGCAAAAGTAAGTTTTTAAGAAAATTGTTTTAGTGGCGACAGCTTCTGGCATAATTCCAGCAGCTGGCCACTAAAGAATTTTCTTGATAAACTTTACTTAACATACTTTTCGAACTAGAAAATTTTTTTTTGAACTTAAAATTTTTTCCCAGAAAATATACACTGATTAAAAATCATAGACGTATATATATATATATATACTCATATATATACTATATATATATATATATATATATATCTATATATATATATATATATTATAATTATATATACATATAATATACTTATATATATATATCTTATAATATTATATAAATTGTATAATATATATTATATATATATATATATTAGTATATATAATATATAAATATATATTATATATATATATATATATTATAGATATATATATTATTATATATATATTATATTATGATATATATATATATATATATAAGGTTTTGCACTTTCTGGAAAGTCAGGGAAGGTCAGGGCAAAGTCAGAGCGAAAAAAATTGGTTCAGGGAAAAGTCTCTGAACGTTTTAAAGATATGCCTGAAAGTCAGGGAACAATTTCCAAAAAGTCAGGGAAAATTTTTAAAAATTTCAAAACATATGAAGAATGTTCCATGGACCAAGTTGCATTTTGATATTTGTTGTTCCCTTGCTGTCTATAATGTAAATTCTTCATATTTGATAAGCTGAATGAAAAGGCATGGGCGAGAATGACATTCCATTAAATCTTACTTCTATCCGTTTTCTTTTCTATTTTTAGGTTCACTATACCTACTATTCTCCTCTTCTGTTCATTAGAGGTTGTTCAAGTCATCCTTTCAATTGAGGTGATTGGGTATTTGATGTATTTTAGAACTGTATGACTAATCTGTTATATCTTTTTTTTTTAGGGATGTATACTTTTGAGGTGTCTGGAGTAACTAAGTATTTTGATTTTTGCGTGCGTGCAAGGTATTTATTATTTATTATAAAATGATTTCAAACAAAAAAACTAACTTAACGACCAGTGGTTTAACGTCAAACTGAACCCACAGGTTATCGGGGTGGTTTTGTAAAGGACCTGATAGTTCCAAGGGCATACTGTAAAGTATGTAAAAGAACTTGAATCTATCTTAACATGACGCCAAGCGAAGTTTCTCATTCAAGAGTGGGAATCTCATTTGATTTAATCAAAACTCAGCAGCGACCAACCATCATTGAAAAACTTTTTTTGTTAGGTGTTTAATACCAATATTAGTGAAAGTGTGTGCACTGAAATTTATGCCATTCATCAACTTCTAATCATACTCAACCGATTGTAAAGGACCCTGATGTTCTATTTAAATAACACAACCTCAACAGATTCGGCAGATTTTATATCGAGTCGTGTGTAATTGCATAACCATTGATGAGTACTGACAGAATCATTGACAACTCTCATAGTAAGCGGGCATATAACATCTGAATGCGTTATACATAATGAATGTATATCGTTCCTCCCTCCCCGTGTGCAGACCCTTATAGTGTGAGCGACGACACAGCTCTGTCTTGCATATAACTGTATCCTCTCAGAATAGTGTGCAATGATTCAGTGAGAGTTCGAGAAATTTAACGAACTGGGGCGCCGTCCCGACTAGTCCGAGATGCGTAATATATTGTTATTAACAACTCAGAATCTCCCGCTTCGGCGGCGTAGTTTGTCTCGTAATGCAAGCAGACAAGCACGAGTGTACTCTCATAGTCGCACGTAGAGAGAGCTTTTATCCGATCTACTGCTTTTATATAATATAAGAAATTACACAGATATATCATAATCATATGTGTGTTGCGCTAGATGTGAAGAGTCAGTCGTGCTTTCTACAGAGGTTCACATACTTTCTCTCTGTAATATGTATCAGTGGAAAGAAGTACAATTTGGTCAGGATAATCTCCGTGTGAACAAGATGATGAGTCAGCTATGCATGTGGCAATAATATATTCAGAATCAGCTTTTATAAATAATGCTAAGAGTGAGAGTCGAATCCATTAGTCAAGCAGTTACATATTTTGATAAAGTGAGGTTTATTCCTCAGTCGTTACTGCGTGCGCCACAATATATCCGAGAACTGGTGACGATTTGTGTAGATATGAGTAATTATTTTGCTCGACAATTCTACAATAGCATGGCTACTATTGCGGATTAGCGAGGAACTGACATCTACCATAAATCTATACCGTTCTTACTTTCTACTTTCTTTCTATTTTTAGTTCACTATTACCTACTATTCTTCCTATTCTGTTCGTAGAGCTTGTTCCAAGTTCATCCTTCCTATTGAAGGTGTTTGATGTGGCATTTGCGGATGTGTTTTAGACTGTATGGACTTATGACTTAATCTAGTTATATGTGTTTCTTTTTAGGGAATTTAGTACTTTTTTGACAGGTGTTGTCGTGTTTTTTTTTTTATGTTTGACGAAGTGATTTTGGATTTTTGTGCAGTGAAAGGTATTAATTATTTATTATATAAAAATGACTTCAAAAAAAAAAAAAAAAACTTTAATTGACCAGTGGTTGGACGTTCAAACTGAACCTTGCGTTCATTCCTGTTCACAGATATAATACAAATGTCTCGTACTAAATATTATGGAAGATTTCTTAAGTCTAGTAAAATGCCTGCTTACAACAAAGAAACTAAGCGTTTTGCATTACTGAAGCCAGAATGTGCGCAAATCAAAATGGACAGAAAAGATAATTAGAAAGATGTCCTCTGAAGTACAAAGCCTGTCCAAGGGCTCTCATCATTGTATCCTAGTATAATTTTCATCAGCCAGAACAAGGGAAACAAGATTTATTTATTGCTAGAGGCATTGTACACCATAATAACCGAATCACAGATTCTGTAGCTGGGAAAGCAAAAGCACAATCCTCCTACTTTGCAGTGAAGCTCATTCCACCCTTAAATTAAAATTCAAAATATTTTTGGATGGTGTTGATTGTTCCTTCTAGAGGACTTGATGATATTTTTTTCTTCTTATAGTTTACCTGCGCGAATCAATGTTATGGGGGAATTGTGGCAAATAATTAAAATTAAGACTGATATTTTTGCATGTAAATACGACAGTGGAAGGAGGGTTTCTATAAATTAAGCAATTTTAGTGGAGAATCTGAAAAGAACAGAGTCTGATTTTTCACAAAGAACAGTGCACAATGCCTAAAGATCTCATGAAAGCACAATGCTATACACTCAAAAAATGTTGACAAATGAGTAGAGTCTGCCATTAAGAGATCATGAAGCGAACACCTCTCAACAAGCAGTCAAAACAGAAAGAAAAGAGGAGAATAAATAAGGTGAAAAAAGAATATTATTCCATACAGTATCAATAAACTTAAGAGCAATGAGAAAGATGTTAAACTGAAAGCTTTAACAGAAGATGCTACGCTATAAAAATCAAAAATTCAAATGCTTGAGAAGAAAAAGATTAACTAAATCTCCCCATTTAGAACTTTTGTGATCACAGTTGACGCTATTCACCTAGAATATTAATGTAAGCTTTTAATTATATTTTCTTTTTGTATAAATTAAAAGTTTACTTTTTGGAAAAATAAAAAAGGTATAGGCTGATTACTAAAAAAATTTTTTTCTTTTTAAATTTCATCGAGAAAGGATTATTCAGATTTCTTAAAGTTAAATTTCAATAATTTAATGTCTGAACTGAGTAAATAGGCTCCAATAATGATTAATAGATATTTTAATAATCCAAAATTACCGAACACGCTGGTCAGGGAAAATTCGCAGAATTGGTCAGGGAAATCAAATTCAAAATTTTCTAAGAACTATCAGAGTTTGTTTTAGTTTATTTCTTTCTATAGGTTACCTGGGAATCAATGTTATGTGGAATTGTGGCAAAATTATTAAATTAGGACTGATATTTCGCATGGAAA